>JANHAO010020959.1:0-12665 GCA_026873985.1 Saraca asoca | reverse complement strand
GAGTGATGTTAATCTGTTGCTGCTTTTGGAATTTGTGTTTTATTAAATATATGTGCACAAGTTGGATTTGTATATATGTATATAACCATTTTCAGAATCTTTCAAAATGTCTGTACGTAATTATGTATGAATATTTTGTAGATATTAAAGTTGAATTTGTCTGTTCTGAAATGTTTCTAAGTGCAGATATTAAAATTGAATTTGTCTCTTCTAAAGTGTTTTTAAGTGCATATATTATCTTTAGGACTTTTTACTTTAATGTCTTGGTGTGTGTGTATATAATTATATATATGACATAATTATAATTAAATTATGATTTTGATTTTATTTAATATGATATTTTAGTGCGTGTATATGTATGACATATATTAAAATACACTTTGAGTTGTAATTTGATTTTATTTTCTTTAAATGTTATTTAATAAAAAAATTGTCATAATCTTGTTAATTAAATAATGGGATTTTCTAATGTCTCACCGCTAGAAGAACCAAGAGTAGTCTAAAGCGCGTAGGACCAGAAAGAAATATTAAAAATAGAATTGTTGGTAGTTTAGGGAGCAAAAGATAAAACTACTATTGATTATTAACGGCAAGTGGACCACTTGGATATATGGAAAGTGTGGGGCCTTTGTGGTGACTGGTCGTGGTACATTCCAACTCTGCTTGGACATTTGGGCTATAGTTTAGTCTTATCTAGAATTTGCCCTAATCAGATATGGGAGGAGACAATTGTAAATAGATAATTTTTTTATCATCCGATAGTACATTTGTTTGGGTTTAAAATAATGATTGCGTTTTGCAACTGTTTGAACTATTTTCATAAAATTAATAATTTAGTATAATAACATAAAAATAAAATAATGCTTTCAAGACTCCACAACAAATAAAATAAATAGTCATAAAAGATTATAATTTATGCATAATTATGAATGATTATTTGATGTGAAAAGCCTTAAACTTATATGATAAAATTCTAAATAAATTGGCCAGGAACCCAAGTGACTAAACAGAAAATTGATGGCATTAATATGCTTAATGGCTAGTGCCTTGATTGTCAAACCGCCAGTTATTTCAACATAAAGAAATATTTTGAAATTTTAATCCAAATTCTATTTATATAAAATAAGATAATTAGATATATTTTAATATTTAATTGTGATTAAGTTAGATTTATCCTTTTATAAAGATTTTGATTTATTAATAGTTCTATTATACAAGATTTTGATTGAAGTGAGAGAGTTAGTTTGTAGAGAATTACTTGAAATCTCATAATTAATTTTTATTCTTTTAATAATTATTGAGAATAAGGAGTATATATATTATAAGATATTTTTTAGTGTATTTGGGATATAGGTTTAAAAATTATTATATCTTTTATACTCTATCTTATTTCTTTAGTGAAATTTGCTTTTTATTTTCTCATTAAAGTAGGGTAAAAGTTAAATCACATTAAAATATCTTATCTTCTGATATCTTACTTCTTTTATCTTTTAACTTTGTCAATAGGCTTTTATATTCAAAATTTTCCGACAAAATGGTCCTTAGCTAGAGGCAAGTCAATAGACACATATTTATGTTACAACAATTGAGTAAATGCCTGTAACTAATGGATAAGAAATAATGTTTTTATTCTTATGTTAATGTACATTTTAAGGGACAAAAATAAAGGTTTATAACAGTCCAATAACCGATGGTTATAATGGTTAATGGGTTAATGCATGACATGATTATGTACATATAACTATTATAATGGTTATACATATATATATACATGACATAATTGTAATGGTTCGTCTGAGTTCTTGAATAGGTCGCAAGGTCTGTAGATTTCAACCAAACCTTTGGCCTTAGGAAATAGAAAAAAAACAAGTGCATGCAAGAGCTGTGCAAGAAAGGTCCTTGTATTAGTGACAAATTACATTACATTGCTCTGATATTGGTTGCTGGGTTTTCATGTTGTCATCGGCATAAACATGTAATTTGGAAGATGTATGTTTTTCAATTTTGGCTCCCTACAACAGATTGATAGTAGATATATAAGCAGCCAATATGTTGACCAATGATAAATTATTATTTTGATAACGTTGTGCCTTATCCCAGTGTTCAATTAGAAATATACAGCTTGGAATCACAGAGTATAATTGGAGAGTTAAACAGTATTATGATGTGTTTCTTTTCTGCAACAATTTGGAAGATGAGAATTAGTAGATTGTAGATTTTGTTTAATACCTCACTTGGCTCCAAAAATGGAAATTAGCACCTTTCTTCCAGAAATGACGAGGGTGAATGCTATGTTGTAAATTCATAACTGGTAATATAATATATTTAATTTGAAGTCAAATTCATATATTAATTGAACTAGAAGGAAATCTGTTAGAAAATTTTCAAAATGGTCGTACTGTATTCACTGTGAGATTAGCATTTACACAAGACAAATAATTGATATTAAAATTTTCATTGTATCAATTCATCTTTTTTAAAGTCATAAGCCACCTTTTTTCAAATTTCCAAATATTACTTTACGTTAAAAATAAAACAACTTACAGATAAGTATGACAAATAATTATAGTAAATATTTGATAATATGACAAATTTTTATAATTTGTCAAACTTTCAAGGTAATTTAATTCAAACTTATGTGCAGAAGAAAATTTGGAGTACCATGCCAAGCACATGATTGAGTGTTAGAAAAAATGAATAAAAATTATAAGATAAAAATAATAAATAAGTGTATAAAAATTTCGTTATTATGAATTTATCCAAAATTTTGTTACTTTTATGCACAATTGACTTCCCTATGTTCTTTTTTATTATTTTATAAAAATTATGTACACAACTTATGAAATTGAATTGTGTATTACTCAAGTACTTATGTTATTACCAAATCATCCTATCAAAATTATAAATAACTCTTAATAATTAAAATCTTAATCATTGTTATTTTTATTTTTAATTAAATATCCATATAATTTCAATCAAATTGTTTTGCATTGATTAATTTAAAATTAATTAGTCCTCCTATAATTATAAAGAATTTAATATACCCTAATATACATGTCAAACCTTTCCTATAAAATACTTGAATCGGTAATTACAATTTTTTGGATTTGAAAATTTGTGGGCAAAAGCATTTGTGAATCTCAAACTTTTGATGTAATTTTTATATTTTACATTGAGATTTTAAGAGTATGGTCTCTATAATGTATTGAAGTGCAAACAAGTTGAGCTACTTGTGAGTAGCATGAGATTCGTTCACAAAAAACTTGACTCGAATTCAATTTTATATAAATCAAACCTAAACAAGTTAAACTTAACGAATTTGTTGAGCTTGAGCTTTACAGTACTCGGCTCGTATTATCTCTGAGCCTAAACAAATCTTTTGATAAAAATTTTTTTTTTGCAGCAAATAATATAATATATAAAATTTATACTAGACATAAATAATATATATATATATTATATAATAATATAAAACTCTGATTTTTGATATTATATAATATGTAAGAAGTTAATTTAAGTTCATTTAAGATTGTTTGAGCTCGTTTAGGCTCCATGTAATCCGAGTTGGATGAGTTAGAGCTGGAGTTTAAATATTTAGATTTGATGAAAATTTTGAATTAAATATCAAAAAACTCGTTTAATCTCATATGAACCCTTTAAGACTCATGAATAAGTCGAACTCGAGCTCAAGCTCAATTTTTAGTGCCGAACTTGAGCTCGAGCAAGTAGATATACGTGTAAATTAATATTACTTGGTTTAGTTTTGATTTATACACCATATACATTATATCAAGGTTTTAATATAGAAAACATTATTAAATTTACACATTTGTTTTTATAAAAAATATTTTAAAACAAAAATAAATTGCTAATATTTTCTTTTCAATTAATTTTTAGATGTCATATTTCAAATTAAAAATAGTGTTCTCTATTATGATTTGTCAAAATTTTAACAAATTATTAATTTACTTTTAGTTAGTATACCTTAACAAATAATTCAAGTCCTGGTTATAGATATATCAATTAATTATATATTTTGTTCTTTTCATAGAAAAAATTTAAAATTAAAATCAAATTTCTCTTTTAAATTACATCAATATAATTTTCTTGATATCAAAGTTTCAATATCAAATTTCAAATTAAAAATTATGAAATTGATAACGATTTTAATTGAGTTCTTTTTAATAATTTGTTAAACATGAATTTATATTTTAGACAATGTCACTAAGTAATATTGATATAATACGGTATATTTTTTTTATAAAAATATTAAAAATAACTTAACATTTTAATATATTAAGTATTAATTGTATTAATTAAATATTTTTTAAAAAATGCTTCAAACCTGAAATGGAATTTATTCATTTAAATTTTTAAATAATTTTTTATATCAATTATGAAATGCCATAATTTAAATTGAATATATTATGATAAATTACGATTTTGTCAAATCTTTAACATATAAAGTATTAATTTGTTTTTAATTAATATATCTTAAAAAATAAGTGAAGTCTTTCATAAAAATTATGAATTAATTTCATATTCATTCTTTTAGTAAAAATATTTTAAAATTGAAACTAAATTTCTTTTTTTTTTATTTTCATTTTGCTGGTATTTTGTCAAATATCAAAGTCCAAATATCAAATTTCAAATTAAAAATTATTTGATTAAGTAGGATTTGGTGTGAATGGTTTTAATTTAACATGTTAAAAATGAATTTATAAAATAACACTAAATAGTATAGATATAACCTATAAAGTATCGACATTTCATATAGCAGATATGTTCGTGTGTCGATGTCTGCGTTTTCCCATGTTCGCATATTGAAAATGCCATGTTCTCGTGTCCGTGTCCGCTTGTTCATGCTACCTAGGATATAACACATCATATTAGGTATTTTTAATTAATAATTTTGATTGTAATTTTGATATATTTTTATTAAAATAAAATATGTACAATTAATTTAATTAATACTTTTATATTAAAACAGTAACTTATTTTAAAATATTTTATTATAAGAATGCCAAATTATATATGTAGCACTTAGTTCTATTTTATAAATTAAAATCTGATATATTAGTTTAAAAGAATTCACACAAAATGGTAATTAATTAAATAATTTTTAATTTTAATACGACTTCTAAAATTTCATATAAAAAATATATTACTAAAATTTGAATAAAACATTTGATTTTGATTTGAAAATATTTTTATTAATAGAATGAAAAATGTAATTAACTAATATTTCTATAGCAAAGGTTTGACTTATTTTTTAACGTATATTATTAAGAAGAAATTGATACTTTTTATATTAGCATCATGACAAAATTATAGTTGATCAATATATCTTTAGTTTGAAATATGACAATTGAAAATTTATACCAATCAAATGTTGAGAAACATAACTAAATTTAATTTTAATTTTAAAATATTTTATTTAATAAATGAAGTTTATAATTCATTAATTTAAATAATAATTTCTATATTGAAGCCTTAATTTATTTGAAAATATTTTTTGTTAAAAAACAAAAGTCACCGTGTTATTTATAGTCCTTAGTTCTATTTTATACACTTATGCTTAACATGTTAACCTAAAAGAGTTCGCACAAAATCATGACTTGGTAATGTGATTAAAGACTATAAAATTGACATAAAGTTCAAATAGATCACATCACATAAAAAATTATACTTGATGAAAAAATATACTTTGTGGTCTAGTGGTTAGTAGCTTGGCTTGGGTAGTGAGTAGGAGATCCGTCAATGTATTAAAACAAAATTTTACTTAATTGTCTATATTAACACTTATATATATATAATTGCATTAGATAATATAAATTTGACATATTTTTACTAATATATTTTATTTAAGTAAATCATTAAGTTATAATTAAATATATCTTATTCAAGTAAATTATTTTCATACTTCATCATACTAAATATCATATCAAAATCAATTTATAAAAATATAAATCAATTAATTATTTTATATTATAATTACACAGTACACTTGTCATTAAGCTGTACACATGTTTATCAAATCATAGTAAGCTCATCACTCACTATCAATTTACTATTCATTCAACATATAATCAAGATAATAGCAAAATTAGGAATTAAATCAAATCTTTAAAATAAAAGAATAAATTATTTTAGATTCTACCAAAGTTTTGGCATTAGTAATAGTTTATGAATTTCTTTTTTAAAAGATAATTAAATATAATATTAATTATGATAATTCTTTATCAAAACTATATATAGAAAAGTTTCAAATTTGAAAATTCAATTTTCATGATAGTTTAAGAATATTCTATCTTATGTTTTTATATCGAGTTACAATTAAATATATTTTATTTATGTGTTGAATAATCAAGCTGTTTGTGATCAACATCTAAAAATTTTACTATCTTAGTATCTTATGCATAGACATCAACATTATAATATTTTTTGTATTATAACAACAATTACAATATTTTTGTATACAATTACAATATTTTGTATAATGTATTAAAATTAAGTTATAATATTATCATTCCATCTTTTGTGTAAAATATTGAATTGTTCTTCACATACTATTGCATCAACATGGCAGATCAAATCATTCCATATTAAAAACTAAATATAAAATAATCTGAAAATTGAAAATTCAAATTTCATGATAGTTTAAGTGTGTTCTATCTTATGGCTTTACATATCTTTAGAATTAAGTTATAATTAAACATATCTCATTTACACCTTGTTTGGAATGATTAAAAATAAGATTTCATTTCATTTTTAAATGAATTTTATTTTTAAATGGTGTTTGGATTTAAGTTAAAAGGGATTTCATTTCAATTCACTTCATTTATAATTCTTATTTTAATTATATTTGTGTCACTATGAAATCCATTAAATTTATCAAGAATTTCATTAAAATTTATTTTATTTTGCCTAAAACACATTTTATATCATATACTTGACCCTTATTCTAATATTTTATTTACTATAATACCATCAAAATATTAATTGAATTTTATGCATTTTTCTATATGTCCTAAACAAAGAATTTATTTGTAAATGAATTGAAATCATTATTTTTTATATAATTTCCAAACAATAGAATTCATTTATAAATGAAATGAAATGAATTCTAGAAAAATTGATTGCAAATAGAACATTAAGTAAATTATCTTTGTTATTCCAAATAGAACATTAAGTAAATTATCTTTGTTATTCATCACACTAAATTTCTTATTTAAATCAATTTACAAAAATATAAATTAATTAATTATTTTCTATATAACATGCCTGCTTTTATGTCAATTATTTTCTCAAATAATCAATTTACTTGGCAAACTTTTATTATCAATTAGCATTTTGGTAAGAATGTGTTATATGTATTTTCCGGTACTATGAGAAATGGGCTGGCAAAAGCATAACAAACAAGTCTGATTAGGAGGCCTAAATCATTCAGCTCGTCACAGCAGTTAGCCCGTAGATCATCATAGCAGCTAGCTCGTAGCTCTAGCTTTCAGTTTCATAAGAAAGCTCTAACACTTCCCCAGCCAATATCTACATGCAAAAATAATCTGCAAAAAGCAGTCCAAGGGGCCCATTCGTAGAAAGTAACCTGCAGTAGTTAACTTATAGGAGTCTAAGATGTCTTTTACATTTATTACTTGATGTAACATATTTGTAGTTTATCAAATTATATTTGTACCCGTCCATGCTTTTATAAATGGGGGGCTTGAACCCTTGTAGTGTGTGTGAAAAATACTAGCTGAGGCTCTGCTAGACAGGAGAGAAAGTTCTGTAAAATATCTCCCTCAAGAAATAACACTCCACCATGGACGTAGGAATTCAAAAAAGGATTTTAGCCGAACCACGTTAAAAAAGCCTCTACTATTACTCCATTTTCTTCTCCTTCCCTCTACTTTTCTGCATTTGTCTCACACTCATATATATCAGGTTACAGTTTGGGGTTTCATGAATCATCCCCGTTGGCTGGAATTTAGACTCTCTGTATGAATCAAATTTCATCGTCAATATTTTGATGTCGTCTGTGGGGACTCCACCTAAATCCTGGTTGATTTTATGTTCAATTGCACTCAAACTTAACTGCAACGGTTAGAGGAAGTCCCATCGCAGCGTTACTTCTATCCTTCTCTTCTATTTCAAAGTTCATGAAAAGCTGAAAACATATACTGGGATCTTATTGACACTGTTTCTGGAATGAAAATACAAGTAGACTATTGAAAGTGCTCATATGGTTAGTAGACTATTGAAAGTGCTCATATGGTTAGTGTTATGAAGCTTGTTACAACAATCATTGCAGGAAATGGATGGAATCATTGAGATGGCCGCCAAAAAATCTTTCTTCCAGTCTTTGTTTAATGGGCTTTTAAAAGAGGGAGAGACTTTTGGGTTACCTTGTGCAAAAAGCATATTAAACTGCAGCTATCTTTGTCATTGCTCAGAAGACCTAGAGGCATACCGCAAGTTACAATGTTTGTTCATCCGCCAATGGTGGAGATGCCGGATGCTGCTACTGAAAATGCTATGGGGGGCTGGAGTGTTTCTCTTTCCCTATTGCCTTCATCTTTCACACCTCGAGGCATTGAGCTAGAGCAGATCGAGTTGGAGTATACTCCACTGGCCGAGCTTTCTTCAGCCATGCAGTAGCTCGCACGATGATGAGCTCGCAGCCTTACAGCAGCTTGGCCCTCGGGATATGCAGTAGCTTGGGTTTGTGGAGAGCATATACGGCAGCATGCAGAACGATCCGATGATGAGAGTGTGCACGACCAGTAACCACGCGAGCCTTGGTTCAGCGATGAGTGTGTACGCATGCAGCGCCCAGGTCCGGTGACTAGCTACCAGTTGCCATGCAGTCTTGGCAACCACACAGACAAGGTTCGATGACTCGATGAGGCAATGACCTTGCAGCCCTCGTCTAATATTGATCTCATTCTGTGACCACTCGTTTAGCGTCTATGCGGAGCCTAGGTACGGTATTGGGCTCGCATAGCGGCCATGCAATGCGATTCGGTTCAATGGTAAACCGACACTGTCATGAAGAGACTGCGTTATCAGCAGTAGCAGTAGCATCATTCTCGGCTGAAAAGATCCCTAACCTCTTAGGTGACTCCGTGCTGCCATGCGGTGAGGCAGTATCTAATGACAAACTCGCATGAAGTGATCGTGTAGTGAGATAACAACAAACTTGAATAAGGGTCATGTATTCTTAGTTCACTGACGAGCCCGACACCTGGAGTGCCTTGGCTCAATGAAGAGCACACAACAACTACCGCGACTTGTTTCATGATGAACCCACATTGTCGTGCAGTGGCCTAAGTTCATGGCAAGTTCACGCCGGCTATGTAACATCTTGGAACTACAGTAATCTCAGGCAGCGGCCATGTAGTGGAGCCTGGTTCCAAGGCATGTTCACGCTATCAAATAAGATGTTGAAAATGATACAGGAGACCAGCCGCAGTAGCTCAATGTTAAGTCCGCAAGTGCAGACTCAGTAAGTGGTGCCCGTACTCGGGCCATGCATTGACAGTCCAACATTGGATTCACACATGCAAGATTAACTGTAGCAGTAGTAGCATTGCTCCGATGTGAGCATAATGACAAGCTCCTATATCCGCCATGCAATGAGAAAGCTCTAACAGTGAGCTCGCACTCCAGCCATGCTCAGTGTCACCATGCATTAAGATGCTTCGACAACAAACTTACATTTTGGCCATGCAGCTTGAAGTGCATGGTGAAGCTCTCAGGCGGTAGCTGTTCGATTCTTGCAGTGCAACAGTCCGCACAATGTTAAGCCCACAACAGCTCACCTCAATCACGAGCTCATAGCCGCGACAAGTGAGGATGAGTTCGACATGAATCAGTAGTAGAGTTCCCCTCGCAATCATGGAAAAGTCGAACTCGATGACTAGCTCGCACACCAGCCGTACAGCGTCTCATTTCAATGAGGGGCTCGCGTAGCAATAATACAGTGGATCGGCTTGATAATGAAGCCCATGCAATAGCCATGCATTCACGTGTTCAGCCCCCATAATGATTCAGTTCATGATGAACTCATGCAGTCATGCAGCATTCAGGTTTGATGCAAAACTCGTAGTAGACGTGCAGCAACTGAGCCTGATGATGAGCTCCCCCGCGACCATGCAGAAACTAGGATTGATGATGAATTCACATTGGTAGGATATCAACAGAGCTTACCTGCAATAGTCATGCAATAAGGTTGGGCTAACTGAGGCGTAACAAGTTAAAGTACATACAATGCTACATCATACGATCACGTGGCCTCCATAAGCCAAACCACCGGCCATTCTCACCGGCTGAAGTATATTCCATTAGCCGAACCGCCCCTAGTCACCCTGCGAGCCGAGGTACTTCTAAGGCAACATCAAATAAACCTAAAGGCCTCCTGGACTCGCATGGGATTATGCAGTGGCCATACAATGGCTCGGATCATTGAAAAACTCCCGACCGTGCCCCATATGGGCTTGTACCATGACTCACGAGCTCATACACAGTGATTATGTAGCGCTCGAGTTTGGTGCTGTGCTGGCACCATGGTCATGCAATGCAGTTGAGTCTGGTGACCAGTTCAGTGGGTATGCAGCAAGGCCGAGCTCGAGGGGTGCAATGACAGCATGCTCGATGGTAGGTTCAGTACTGAAGCTAATGCAGGACATCAGCAAGTGGCAGCATCATCATTTGAACGTGAACGAAGTCTTGAGCACAAGCTTGCGCATTCATGCAACAAGACTAAGCTTGATGAGGAGCTTGCACAAGCAGGGTATCAATAAAGCTCGCACTTTTTGGCCATGCATTGACTATAAGGCAACGAGCTCATGCATGCAGAATGCCAACTACGAAGATGCGCGCTCCGGCCATGTATAGACAATACAACGTCGATCTCACACATGCAGTCATCCATATGAGCAGGAGTGTATATGAGACCGTGTCAAGCTCGATACTAGACGGGAGCTTAATGCTGAGTTCGTAAGCAGTAGGCCGTGTAATGAGACTAAGCTAAAGTCCACCAAACTGAGGCACGTTCGACACAACGCCATGAGTAGAGGTATACCCTGAACATCTGCATGAGGTCGTGCGCATGCCTTGGTAGGAGCTAATTACCTTGGGTCTTTGCATTGCTGGCTATGGTTGTACAACAAGTGTTGTCAAGTTAGGAGAATTACATGAATCTATTACTATGGCCATCTCCGAAAGTAATGATGGCAATAGCAGATCTATCTGGAAGCAACATGCCTGTTTGTAGGTATAATGAAAAAGAGACCACATTGGTGCTATAGCTGATGATCCAAGCAGTGGAATGACTCCTTCATTGGTCTCATTCGATTGCACCGCCACAGTTAAGGAACCCAAACTATGGCAGATGATCCAACTCAGCTTTAACTCGCTCGCCTCTCGTAATCCTCTCTGCAACACCAAATCTGCATCTTAGCAGACTGCATTTCAATCCCGTGCGCGTTCCTTCTTGACGTCAATTAGGTTCTAGATGTATGTGAGCATGGCGCTGAGCTCTCGCAGTAGCCATGCAGCAGTATGATTCGGTAGCAAGACCATGCAGCATAGGTTAGATGCTATGCTTGCAATGCAGAAACGAGGCTCTATGGTGAATTTGTTGATGAATTCACAAATGGTCAGCCACAACAGCAGCGCCCTTCTGAGCACGGCTCTAGGTGAAAGCATGATTGCCATGCAACCATCAAGGCAACAAGCTCACGTAGCAGCCTTACAGCAAGGCAAAATGACGAGTTCACGTATCAACCATGCAAGACAGCCATCGGTGATGCCAGGGACATCTCCTGTTTTGCTGCTCACGTCCGATCACAAGAATCTCGCTGGCCGAGCCTTCAACGACCTACAGCAAGACCAAGTTTAAGTTCGCACTGCTATGCAGAGGTCGAGTTAGACGAAGGGCTCACATTTCCATATGGAAGCCACTTTTGATGACAGCAACGGGCTTGCACAGTGGCCATGTGATAAGTTCCAATGACATGCACGAACTCGTCACCAGCCATGCTGCACCATCAACAAAATGTCGTCTGCCTTTCTTTGGGCAGTCTATGAACGCCTCTGGCCAGCCACCACACAAATGACGAGGAATTTTGTTCAAGGGTCCTTGATGAGCTCATACCCAACCATAGCTCGTTTGAACGTCAAGATTACAGTCATGCAATATTTCGATCCTCGTAGCAGCAACCCATAATAGCTCGGTTCAATTGCGAGCTCTCAGCAGCCACGTAATGACACCAAGCTTGACATAGACTAGTAACCGAGTTTACCCTGCAACC
Source organism: Saraca asoca (assembly GCA_026873985.1). Classification (NCBI taxonomy): domain Eukaryota; kingdom Viridiplantae; phylum Streptophyta; class Magnoliopsida; order Fabales; family Fabaceae; genus Saraca; species Saraca asoca. The sequence continues at coordinate 351 of JANHAO010020959.1, read as the reverse complement.
ATGCAATAATCATGTAGCAGGACAGTAGGCGAGCCCATGCAGTTACCGTGCAACGAGCCAAGGTTCGATTATAAGCTCATTTGGTCGCCATACAATGAAGATCAGACAACGAGCTCGCAAAGCCATTGAGCATCTGGGATCGGCGTGGAGTTCACGCAAGTTGGCCTTGCAATAACAAGAACCACGAGTTTGCACAAACATGCAGTGACTAGGACGATGAGCTCATAGCAGCAGCCTCATCCTAAGTTTGGTTTTGGATACGTGCATGCATGGTGCCATGGGATCGGGCTGAAGTACACCCCAAGAAGTGTTGAGCTGAAGCCAACCAAGCCAACACGCATTCACCACAGC
>JANHAO010020958.1:0-12666 GCA_026873985.1 Saraca asoca | reverse complement strand
TTATCTTTTCTCATTTATTTGATGTAACACAACTGTAGCTGGCAATTAATGCATGAAACCTCTCCTTCCTCTATAAATAGGATTGTGTTGTTAGCAAGAGGAAAAGGCAATATTGTAAACAGAACTCCTGCAAATTAACCAGTATCAATAAAACTTCGACCGTGGACGTAGGATTTGGTACCGCTCGGATTTAGCCGAACTACGTTAAAAACTGCCGCTTCTCTTCCTCCCGGCTCACCTCTCATAACCCTTCAAAAGCGGCATTGATTCCCGAAGCTCACTTCTGGTTAACAGAAGTTTTGGTCCTTCGTACGAATCGAATTTCACCGTCAACAAAAATAAACTATATATTTTTGTTTCTGGCTAACATTTATACAAATAGTAAACATAATTTGTGTTAAATTTAAGTTTTATACGATATTAAAGTAAAATAAGTACAACTCACCTAATTTTGTTTTACTTTTTTGGAAAATAGAACCAATACAATCACATAAATAAGGATACCATAATTGTTCATTTAAGATAAAATGATTTTAAAATATTTAAAATTTAACTAAAATATACTAAATCTCCTATACTTTGAGTTATATACATCTTATGACATTTAAAAAGGTGCATGTAACCCTTGTATCCTTTAATCATGTCTATTTTGTCCATTCTATCTATTTTTTATCCATATGCTTAATGAAATTTGACAATTACTTGACCACTATAAAACTTCATTTTCTTCAAAAAAAAAATAAAATAGAGAACTAAATATAATTTTGGAAGAAGGAAAACAAAAATTTAAGGAGGAAAATTCATTTGAGGAAATTAAAAATTATAACAAAATCAATCCACCAAAGTAACATATAGATAATATTTCATTTTTATTGAGTTCTTGAAATGCAAAGATGAATGACATCTCTTTTTATTTTATTTTGTGTGTGCTACAACGTTTTGAAGTAGAACTTCACAATTAGATTAAAATTGAAAATAATGAATTATTTTTTAGTTTTAAAGAAAATAAAGGTTTCTTATGGTTATATGAAAGATATATGAATGTTTTATTAAGTTCATAAATAGAAAGATAAAGTGCACCCAAATTAATATATAAGGGGTAAGATGCACCTTTTAAAGTACAGGAAGCTATATGTATATCATCTGAAGTATAAAGGGTTTTGTGTATTTTAATCTTAAAATTATGGTAAAATTATAAAGTGTATTTTAATACATATAATGAGTATTTGTTTTCTGTTATCATATAAATTGATGTAATGCACGAGCATGTCTTTTAATTGCAAAATATAATTGTATGCAATTACCATTTCTTATTAAAGATTTTCTTTTTAATTGTTAACTAATACAATATCATTTTCTAGAAACAAAAGAAAATTCACATTAATGCCTAAGGAGATTAGAGAGACAACTTTATCTCTTGAAAGAATTTTTTTAAAGAAAAATACATTGACCTCCCTTTAATTTTAATGAAATTATGCAAACCTCCCTTTTAATTTCAAAATCTACACAAACCTCATTTGAAACATAAAAATACCTACAAAAATCTCTTTTGTGTAACATAAAAAATACTACACTTAAATCTAAACTTGAATTTTTCAACAATGAGATGGTAAGAAATGATGATTATAGATTCAAATCAAATAATGTAAGATATTCTAATTATTTTGTGATCAAAGATATTATTTAATTAAGATCATATAGTTAAAAAACATTACACTTACATCAAAATTTAACTCTTTCATTAGTCATTTGAACTTAATCAGAGCATATCTTTGATCACAAAATACTTAGAATATTTCATATTATTAAATTTGAATTATACAGTCATCTTTTCTAATCATTTTCAATTTTGGATTTAAGTGTTACATTTTTTATATTTAAGGGAGGTTTGAGTAGGTTTTGAAACTAGAGGGGAGGTCTATGTGATTTCATCAAAACTGAAGGGAGGTCAAAATATTTTTCTCATTGTTTTAAGATATTTTCTTTAGCTAACAATTCTTGTATTGATAATTTTATTACCAAACACAATTTTTGCTAAATTTAATTAAAATTTTTTCAAGATATTCAAAACAAAGGAATTTGTAGAAATAATTACTACAAGATTTGTCAAAATTATTTTTATTACTATTAAAGTTCTCTCAAATTTTAATCAAATTAATTCATTTCTTATTTAAATTTAGGAAAATTATATGTAATTTGAAGATTATATTCCTATCTAAGTTGGTATAAGCTCTTCTATTATGATTTTTAGAATATTAAAAAACTTCTAAATTATAATAAAAATTGATATCAAACAACAAATTCATACATCCTTTATCTAACTATAAAATGCATGGGCCCAGGAATTCAACAAATAAGATAGGTCCATTAAATATATGCCATTTTTTCATACCCTTTAAGCATAGGCTCCAAGTTATTTTTATCAACATCACAATTCATACGATTATTCTCTCAACATTTCTAATTAACCTGAGGTTTTAAATTCATGTTTTCTCTAATATTCACAATAAAATAAAATTACCAAATGAAGAAAAACAGCCCTATTATCATTGAGGGGTTATTTGTTGTAAAAATGAGATAATTGATTTTTAGTATTATTGAATGTTAATAACTAATTATTGAAAAACTATTATAATGAATCTATATTATATTCAATAATATCTTTTGAGAACTTATTTTACTAACTTGAGTTGCATAAGGATTTAGGTTTAAATTTCCTTGATACCATTATATAAAAAAAAACATAAAAATTTATATATTGCTATAAAGATTTTGAAAAATTGATCATAAATGAGTCAAAAAAATTATTATGCCAATCATACATTATGCTTTGAATGTGCTTCAAATTATGTTATACTGTTTGGTGATTGCTTTTATTAGAAGTCCAATTGATTTTAGAAAAAAAATATTATGAGAAAAAAATTTCTAATAGAAATACAAATTACTCTATATAACTTATGATCCAATTGCAATTGAGGCATATAATTGACTTTGAAATACTTTTACAAATTTAACCATCCTTTCTAAAGAATGATAAAAACAGCAATGAGTATTAAAATTATTTCTAAATCATCCGAATACAACACCAAACCTACCCTTAATCAGCCATGTTAAACAAGGTATATTGTATATAGTCTTACGATGTGAATGGAAACAAAAGTTCCTCTATGTAACATACGAAGCAATTGCAATTTTGAGGCATATAATTCACTTATAAATACTTCCAAAATTTTACCCAAACTTTCTAAAAAATAATAATAAAATCAATTATGAGTATTAAAATTATTTCTAAATTATCCAAATACAATACCAAACATACCTTTAATCAACCATGGGTCAAGCCCTAATTTGGGACATGGGTCAAGCCCTAATTTGGGACATGACCTTGTGGGTGACTTTGCCCACATGCCCACAAGCCACATGACAAGATCTTATTTTTCCACTCTACCCATTTTACCAATACTAACATGTGAACTAAAAGTAGACAAATATAATGGTAGAAAACAGTTGCTCATCATGTTCTAAAAATGTTAGATATATACTCAAAAGGTTCTGTACAAAATCTGGCAAAGTTTCCCCTCATTTACCAGGCATTTCTTAGTGTAGACCCTTTAAAATGGCCTGTGATATACACATTTTAGTTAACTCAGCAACATCAAACTAGTTAACAACACTTACATACAATGAACTAAATACAATGTTCAATACACAACTCATGCAATCAATCCAACTACCAAGATAAGTATTCAAATAGCCTATCTTCAATCTTAGTCGGTCATCAAATAGCCTATCTATGTCTAATTAAAGGGTGAACTGGTAAGGTGGAAGTGACATGGGGCTCTAAAAATAATTTTTACAATAAAACGTAATGAGTTTCATTGAAACTCAATTTGTGAATCATTTAATTCTACACCATCCAAAATAACTAGCATCATATGACCAAATAAATTTCACAATTAGATAATCATTACACATTTTCATAAGAGGCTCATGGCCTCACCATTGGTTAGCTCCAAAGTTCATGTCATTTGATTCTACATGCAAGGTTCATAATACAATTTGAAAATATAAACAATCAAGCAATAATCATTTTACCATTGACATTAAGTTGTATCATATCATAAGCTTAATCCCTTCATATCATGCATAAGAGTTGTACCATAAACTTCATTTTCAATTTAGAAGTGCAATTTGCTTATATAAAAACCTCGATGTTTGCATTACTTAACATATGTCATCTTCCCACTAAAGAATCATATAAAATGTCTTTGCCAAAATCTCATATTACAATCAAGGGGGGAATGGAAACAATTTATTTGTCTATTACAAGCATATTACATGCAATGAGATATATGGACTTCCACTTAAGGATTCTTCAAGCAACTTATTCAATTAGGTTACTTTACATGTCCTCCACGACTCCTTATCTCTCCACCATATTATTCTCCTCCATATCACTCTATCATATTAATGGTCATGGATTATATTTATCAATTTCAAACAATTGTAAGGTGCTGTAATGCTGATGGTGAAATTTGGTTTTGCTAAATCCCTGTCAATTGAGATTAGTTCTTGAATCTCAAATCGCTTTTTGATGCATGAAATGAGAGATAAAGATGAAGGAGAGGAAGAAAGGCAATGGTAGATAGTGTTTTTTAACATGGTTCGGCTAAAATCAGGTAGTACTGGTCTCTACGTCTACGATAGATTTTTATTAGTTTGGGAGAGTTTTTTTTTTTTACAGAGTTTCAGTATGGTCATTTAGCCTACCTTTACAAAGGGCTCCTTCCTTTTATTTATAGAGGAGAGGAGGTTACAATAGTAATTTTACAAGTTGTAAATATGTTACATCATGCAGTGTATGTGTAAGATAAAACATATCTTTCAATTCGACTACTACAGATCATTTTCTGTAGGTGGAACCCTTGTCTACTCGGATGTGTCATATGCTTGTCTCCTGCCCAACAAGCCTCTCATTGAAGGCTACACCTCATGACCCGATATCCTTAGCCTGGGGTTGCTGCTACTTTTTGAATAGTGAGGTCGAGTGGGTTCAAGCTCGCATAAGATCTGCTATTGAATGAGTGAACCAGGGCTTAGGCATCCTTGGCACCTTAGCGAGCTGTGAATTTGCTGCTACTTTGGGCCTTCTACTAGCCCATTTAGGAAATCCTGAAATTTGCCTATAACTTAAGCCCCCCAACTCTCAGCTCGCTTCATGGGCTGGGAGTTGAGTCTTGTTAAAATTATCTCTTTGTGTAGTCAAAGCCTCAATTGATCATGCCGTTTATTTGTCCCAGACCGTTCCTTCCATCACACGTGTCTCATAATCATGGATGCATCTACCTCATTTTCTCTTGAGACAATTACTGAAGGTGGTTGGGAGTTCGCCTGGACCCCTTAGTGGGATCAAAGCTGATTCTATTTAAGACAGTAGATGCCTTCTTTTCTTCTTTAGAGAAATCTGATGGGAACTTTAGAGGAGCCCGCCACACCTCCGGTGTTCTATTTTTCTGGCGAGGTGTGTATGGTCTACTGCATAGAGAGCCTTTTCAGGCAATTCTCCTTTTCCAAGAATGAGGAAAGATCTCTTGGAGATCTTGGATTATTTCTTCCCAGTGATGCTGGGGAGATGAGCCTTTCCAACTGCCCCGGCCTGTTTTCACCAAATCTATTGAGTTGAGTGGGGAGCTGGGAAGGAGTTCTAAACCAAGGAGGGCGGCAAGGGAAAAATTTGAAATTAAGCACATTCATTGTCCCTTCTACAAATTAGGGCTCTTCTCTGGAGTGCCAATCTTTCTTCCATAATGAATAGTCATAGGCTTCTTGAATTTGTATTTTTGCCTCTTTCTGATGTGAATGTACCTCGTTGAATGAGGTTTTTAATGAATAAACTTCATTTCTTTGTTTCTTGCATACTGCATTTGAATATTCTACGCATAACATCAAATTCAAGTCATAATAACATGACACATTTAAGTGACCAGTAGGTCTTGCTTAACGATGAATCTAGGCAATGAAAAGTCTCAATTAGTGATAAATAGCATATAGGTCACATGAAAGCTATGCCTAACAGAGAATATGAGTGGCCAATCTTGTGGCCAAATAAAAGAGCGAGCGATCTTGTGCCCAAATAAGAGAGTAGCTAATCTTGTGGCCTGGGCGATCTCATGCCCAAATAAAAGAGTGGCTGATCTTATGGCTGGGGCGATCTCATGCCCAAATAAGAGAGTGGCCAATCTTATGGCCAGGGCGATCTCGTGCCCAAATAAGAGAGTGGTCGATCTTGTGGTTGGGGTGATCTCCTGCCCAAACAAGAGAGTGGCCGATCTTGTGGCCTAGGTGATCTTGTGCCCAAATAAAAGAGTGGCTAATCTTGTGGATAGGGCAATCTCATACCCAAATAAAAGAGTGGCCGATCTTATCGCTGGGGCAATCTTGTGCCCAAATAAGGAGTCACCACTTGCACAATCCCCCTATAGAAAAGTTTATTTTGAGATTAGTATAGAAATTCAAAACATTTATATTAATTTTAGAATTTCATCACAAAATTCAATAAATAGTCCTCATTACGGGAGACTGTTCCTGTTCGAGATCCCGTTTAGACTGCTTGGATTGTCGCCTGGAAGGTTGCACCACAAAGTCTAGCAAATGACCTTTTTTGATGAAGTCCTCAATAGCATCCCTCAGTGCCTAACATTCTGAGGTGGTATACCCAAACTCATTATGATAAGCACAAAATTTACCTTGGTTGCTTCTAGATTTACTCGGGGTCTTTAAGGGTTGAGGCTTTCAGAAGTCCTCCTTGTCCCTTTCCATCGTGAAGATCTTGTCCTAAGCTTCTGTTAAGATGCTATTGCCATCATTGTGACCTGGACATGGGGATCGCTCATCTCTGCTCCTTTTAGCAAGCAAGAAATCAAAATTACCTCTTTCATCTCCATGACAGTTCCTCTTCCTATTCTGGCTAGAGTTATTTGTCTCGGGCTTTTGTGAACTGAAAATTTCATCCCACCTAATTTGCTTTGTAGCCTGCTTATAAAATTGACCTAGGTCACTAACTGGGGACTTGTACAAGCTTTTAAATAGCTTTCCATCCCTGTAAAGTCCTGCTAAGACTACAGTCAGAATGGCTTCATCCAAGGGTTTTTCCATGTTATTCACCTCGTGCCTGAATCAGGTGATGTAATCTTTCAATGGCTCATGCTTACATTGAAAGATTGTAGCAAAATGATAGGGAGCCGCAAACTACCTCCTGAACACCCTATATTGGATGAGAAATTTTTCTTGGCAATCTTTCCAACTGCTAATGCTGTGAGCTGGGAGATCCCTAAACCATGTTCGAGGGATATCTCCTAGTGTGGCAGGAAAAACTAGCACTTGATTAAGGGATTACTTGTTTATAGATCCATTTGGATGTTGAACATATCCAGGTGGTCACACAGGTTGCTATCCCCATTATACAATGGAATAGCAGGAATTCTGAGTTTGTGGGGAAGAGGTTCCATCTCAATCCCTTTAGAAAAAGAAGTTCATTCCTTAGAGCATCTTTGGTTGTTATGAGTCTGAGGGTGTTCCTCTAACTACTTCACCCTTCAAAATAATTCTTCCACCAGTTGATCCAAGCCCCCAGCTGCTGACTGGAGACCTGGTGGCTCCTTACATTTTCCTGGTCACATGAGCAGTAACCTGAAGTCTGCCCTTGGTGGGCTCTACTCGAACATCTAGCTTGTTGTTAGTGGTTCTCATTCCCGGGTGCAACAACTTCAACTTGTCTTTGCACACCTTGAGCCTGAACTTATGCCAATGCTGTTACTACTTTAGTTAGTTCTCCTATCATATTTTCCAATCTTTCCTGACATTGGTGCTAGGCTTAAGTTCTGTCAATACCATCAGCAATAGATTGGTAAGTATTTGGTAGGAGCAAGCTAGCCATAGCACCCACAATAGGAGTAGTTGAGGAGTCCATCATAGATATGTGACCCTCAGATTGATAAGGCAAGACGTTCAAAGCCCTGGTGGTTCTCCCTCTGGCTATTGTAGCTGCACAGAAGAGACGATCAGAAAGCAAATGGGCCCTTCTTCTAGCACTAAATTGTTGATGATGGAATCTGGTTTTGCCAAATCCCTATCAACTGAGATTAGTTCTTGAACCCCAAATTACTTTCTGAAGCAAAAAATGAGAGATGAAGATGAAGAAGATGAAGAAAGGCAATGGCAGACAGTGTTTTTTAATGTGGTTTAGCTAAAACCAGGCAGTACTGATCCCTACATCCATGACAGATTTTTATTAGTTTAGGAGAGTTTTTTTTACGAAGTTTCAATATGGTTGTTTAGCTTGCCTTTATAGAGGGCTCCTTCCTTCTATTTATAGAGGAGAGGAGGTTATAATAGTAATTTTACAAGTTATAAATATGTTACATCATACAATATACATAAAAAATAAAACATATCTTTTAATTCAGCTACTATAGATTATTTTCTGCAGGTGGGACCCTTATTTGGTCAGACGTGTCATATGCTTGTCTCTTGCTCAGGGAGCCTCTCATTGAAGGCTGCACCTCATGACCTAATATCCTCGGCCTAGGGTTGCTGCTACTTTTCTAATAGCGAGGTCGAGTTGGTTCGAGCTCACACAAGATATGCTATTGAACAAGTGAACTGGGGCTAAAGCATCCTCAGCACCTTAGCGAGCTGCAAATTTGCTGCTACTTTGGGCCTTCTGCTAGCCTATTTTGGAAATCCCAAATTTCACCTATAACATTTAAGAATTTATATGGAATCTGCATTTCATTCAATCATATACAATCATGTATACTCACACACAAACATAATGAATATTATACATTCACCAAAATCCGAATTAATCATACAATACTCTTCATTCATTCGCTTTCTTTTTTATCTCCCTTTGGGAATTATACCCTCTAATGGTTGACTTGCTAGCAAATGTTTATATTCTATCTACTAGATAGACCTTACTATAAGACTTATCTACCTAGCTTCAAAGATGTGATCTCTTGCCAACAAAAGTGCTATCAAGCCCTAGCCTAATTGGCATCTATTATTTATTATCTAGGTAAACATTGGCTTCATTACCGGGACAACCCCTACCACTCTATGGCATAGTTTAAAGACTACTTAAACTTGCTCATACTAGTTGTCTTTCTTGTAATCAACTTTTCTAATTATAGTGCAATGGATGGTTTTCTAGATTTCATCTTACTAACCAAACCATTTGAAGGGCTTATAACACAGGGGTGGATCAAATAGAGTTACTTTCATTTCACCCTACCCACGTAAGACTCACAGTTCCATAAAGGCAATCCCATACTTCAAATAAGTTCAACAATATAAAGATTTATCATCTATAATTTAAAGAGCTATCACACTAAGAAAATAAGCAAACCATTAACATGCCTTGAGACTATTATCTTATCTTCATCCAAACTACCCTCCATTCTACTCAGCATGATAATAGGTGGAAGTAAAGTATTATTATAGACATTTTCTGGTTCTGTGAAATGGGCTGGCAAAGGCCCAATAGTAGATCAGACTATGTGAGAAAAGAGCTAAGTTTGGCAGATCACGAGTGACATGAGCAATAAAACAAGTCCAAAAGCCCCCAGCTCACTAAAGAACAAGTCCCAGCTCATATAGCCAGCAACTTGCTATACGCGAGCTTGTATTGCCAAATACGAGCTCGCATAGTTTGTCCTCATTGACCGAAGGCCAATAGTGACCCAACGCGTGGACACAATGCCATGGTTAGCAATGAGCTCACAAAGGGTAAACCTAAAGCAGTAATCCTTTTAGACTTAGTTCGTGGGACCAGTCTACAGGAAGCAGCGCATAAGGCCCACCTACATAAAGTAAATTTCATAAGTTAGCCAGCAGCCTGTAGAAGCCATTTTACAGTAGTCTAAGCTGTCTTGTACATTTATTTTGATGTAACAAAAATATGAATTATGTAATTACAATTATAACCTCCCCAACCTCTATAAATAAGAAGAGGGAGATCACTACAAAAGGGGTTGAATCAGTGTACCGACACTCTGTAAATTTTCTCCAGACTAATAAAATACTACTGTGGATGTAAGGATTAGTGTCACCTAATTTTGGTCAAACCATGTTAAAACTCCTCTGTGTGGTTACTGCTCTTCCTCTCCATCTCTTCATTTCCTTGTTTACTCAACCAGATTACAGTTTGAGTCCAAAAGAACTTCTCAGGTTGGCTGAATTTGGGCAGAACCAAAATCCACCGTCAACAAGTATCCACTCACCTTAAGTGATGCTTGTTTGAGGTTAATTTCCACAGTCACGATGCTATGTAATCTAACAAAATGTTAACATAAGGGAAATTAACTCTGATTTCTCTTTAAGGTTTTTTTTTTAAAAAAAGAAAATTTATTCTTATTATTTTTCTATTCAGCCCTCGTTTCATCATATCAAAGCTTTTCTACCTAGATGTATAAATTTCAAGTTAACTAAAAGTGACATGCCCTAAGATTGCAGAAGAATAACTAAACACGGTCTTAGTTCTTCAAGGCTATAACTAGTTTACAACAATTTCAACCATCTACACATTTTTCATTTAAGGGTTCAACAACTTAGGCTTGAGGTTTGGGTCTAACACTCCTATTTGCTAAAATTCTTCAAGGAATTAGAAATTTTAGAACATAATGGGACTTACTTATTAATATGGAACAAGAGGCCAGCTCACATGGAGTTATGGCATTAGTCTATCCATTACCAAAGGATAGAGGACCAAACATCAATAGGGGAACAAAATTTGTTAGGCTTGCTCTAGTTGCCAACTGCCTTCCTAAACACAAAACATCACAAGTTTAGCAGGTGGCATGGAATGGAGCAGTTAGGATGATAGAGGAATTTTGGCTGGAGATTTTGACACTCTCATAAAGCTTAAGCTTGTAAATTGATTGATGAAAAAGAGAATGAGGCATGGTCTAGTTTGGGTTTCATTTACAATAGAAATAACTTAGCTAGACTATGCCATTTTAGCAATATGAGGGGGAGAGAAATCAAAAGCCCAGCCTTTAGCTACACTTCTCATAATATTTTAAATAGCCTACAAACCCAATTCATTTTTTTTACACCTAATACCACAAAATTTGTCTTTAGCGATGGTTCAAGAATGGCAGTTCGTCCAAACACAACTAAAGACACGGCTGAGTGACCTGGGTTGGAAGTTTATAAAAAGAAAATGTTAGAGATAATTTTTAATGGTAGTTTGTTGAACCACTACTAAGTACCAAATGTTTAATGGTGGTTGTGTCAAAATTTCCACTAAGTATCAAATGTTTAACGGTGATTGTGTCAAAACTACCACTAAGGACGCACTACAACACTAAAAATTGACTTCCTTTTTCTCTTCGCACAAACATTAATTTCACTGTCTTTCCTCATGCTTTCACTTTTGCATGACAGAAAAGTTATTTCCATAACCATTTTTCAGAAATGAAAAGTTAGAACCTTATGCTCCTTTTGCATCCAATTTGATTTCTTTATTTTGGTCATGCAAAGGTAAGTGCAAGTTTTTTGTTTCTCTATTTTCTTTATATTTTTCATTTTCATTGTTTTGATTGTTTCTTGTTACTAATTTGATTTATTTGTTATTGTAATTTTATTTTTATTTAGTTTGTTGTTATGATTATGAATTTTCATTATTGCATGATACATGGCATTTAGTTTAAGATCAGTTCATCAAATTAGTTGTAGACAGAGAGGTAGAGGCGACGTACGCAACTGGACCGTATCATTCGGTGTTGTCCCATTTGCAAGCTTGCTGACAAATTTCTTAGTTAGATTCCATGGCTCCCTATTTTATTTGCATTATAGGAATTTTATAATATAAATGAAAATAATGAACACTTGTTTTCTTTTAAGTTGAAATGTCTAGTGCAACCCATAATGAGTTAATAACCAAAACCATATTATGGAGTAGAATTAAAGAAAATATTATTCTTATTTATTATACCATCTCCTATTTTGCTAGATTCTTTGGGTGGATGAATTAGACTTGCTTGATGGTAGGCTAGCCTTTGATTCTTATTTGTTTAGTCTACTAGATTCTCTTTTAATTTAATCTTATTATATAAAAGTGATGGCACTTATTATAACGTTTTGGTGTGAGTGTTAAACTGGACATGCTTGCTCTACTCTCCTTCACTCTCCAACCATTTTGAAAACCAAATGTTGCTTGCTTTGTTTTTAAGCAATTTCTTTCCCTTTTTAAAAAAAAAATTGGTGAAACATTTTTTAGGCCTTTTAGTACCAACAATAAAAAATGAGAGGTTGATATTAGAGTCAAAGTGTGACATGATAGTCATAGTAAGACTTAAAATAGATCAATCAAAATTAGAAAGGAAAAAAAGTCAACACAGTTCATAAAGATGGTTAGAGTGGAGTGAACCAAAATTTGAAATTAAAAAGCTGAGGCAGTTCACGTAATAGAGTAAGTAAGCTTTCCTAGTTGTTGCATCAATATGGATAAAGAGACAAAATGCATGCTAGAACTTAAAGAAAGCTAAACATAATAGAGATATTGCATGCCTCTTATCTACTGTAGGTCCCAAATAATATGATTTAGATTAAACTAAAAATGTGGAATTAGCTTTGATCTTGCCCCTGTCTCATTGGAGACGC
>JANHAO010020957.1:0-12666 GCA_026873985.1 Saraca asoca | reverse complement strand
TATACTTATACTATGTTTATTGTTTGATTTTTTGTTAATTGTTATCCCTTCTTATTTGGAAATTGGAAGCCATCTTTATCTTTAGGTGTACACTGTACACATTGGACACATAGGGCTTTCCATTTCTTAATTTTTGGAAGTTATTATTGCTCGAATCTCCTGGTTTTATGTTTGATATTTCTTCTGATTATGTTTATACAATCTTTATGATTTTGATTATCATGCAAATTTTTTTGTTTACAGATATGGATGCAAGCGATATTTACTACGAAATCTGGCAGAACTTGGATTTAAGGAGCCAACACCGATCCAGAGGCAGGCTATTCCAGTACTTTTATGTGTAAGGAATTTTGTTCAAAGTTACTTGTGCTATTATTGAAGTTCTATTCCTGATCTCCAGTTTTACTTTCAAGATTTTGTTTTTCGAATTTGAATATTTGATTTGATCGTATCTACTCAATATGATGTTTAGTCTTAAACATATTTTTCTCTTCTGATTGTTTATTTTTTCTCAATAAAATTGGCATTAGGATCGAGAATGCTTTGCTTGTGCCCCTACTGGCTCAGGAAAAACGTTGGCGTTTGCATGTCCAATGCTTATAAAGCTTAAGGTATTGTTTATTTCCTTTATTTGTATTTGCGATTCTCATTTCCCAGGTTTCTATAATCAAATTTGTTTTACAGCACCCAGCAAAAGATGGTATTCGAGCAGTTATTATTTGCCCTACACGTGAATTATCTGCTCAGACATATAGAGAATGCAAAAAGCTGGCTAAAGGAAAGAAATTTTGTATAAAGTTAATGACTAAAGAATTTGCAAGGGATGCTGACTTTTCAAAAATGCCTTGTGATATACTTATATCCACACCACTTCGCTTACGCTTGGCTATTCGAAGGAAAAAGATTGATCTCAGCAGGTGTGCGATTATGAATATTTTGTCTTATATCAACAAGCTTGATAAGCATGAAAGACAGACATTAAATGGTCTATATAATAGAAAATACTGAAAATGTTCAAAGATATGCTTTTTGTTGAAAATTTCAATTCCTTTTCTTTTTTGAATAAAAGAGAACTATAAGATTATTTGTCTATAATTTTTTTTTTTTTAGAATTTTGTCTATAGTTTGTTGTCCTTTTCCTCCAATAGGTCCCACATAGTTTGATAATAAAGCTGAATGTGATGATGGAGAGATATACATTTCTGATGTCATGGTTCAACTGCAGTTTGTCTTGAATGGCTATTCATTGTTCTGACATAAATATGTTTTAAGTATTGTAACTTCATTCATGCTTTTTGCTGTATCTTAGACTGTATCTGAAAACTTAGTATGTAACGACATTTATATAATGGCCCAGTGCCTCGACATTTTTGTTTATCTCCGACATTTTTCTGGCACTGCAGAGTTCAGTACCTTGTCTTGGATGAATCTGATAAGCTGTTTGAGCTTGGATTGTTCAAGCAGATTGATAAAATTATCAAAGCATGCTCAAATCCCTCAATAATCCGCTCACTGTTCAGTGCTACTTTACCTGATTTTGTTGAGGATTGTGCACGTGAACTTATGCATGATGCTGTTCGAGTTATTGTGGGCAGAAAGTAAGCAAGCTTGATGTTATCATATTTAGAACATTGGCACAGAGTTTTCTTTCACATTTTGTGAAAGTTGATATGCTCTGATTTTATCTGGATCAGGAATATGGCTTCTGAAACAATCAAGCAAAAACTGATTTTTACTGGAAGTGAAGAAGGAAAGCTTCTAGCAATTCGTCAGCGCTTTGCAGAGGTATTTTGCTAGTATGAATGTTTTATGATGAAAAGAATCTCCTTCATATTTAAAGGTTGTGTCCCATAATAACTCCACTATACTGGAAGTTGGTTTACCATCCAAAGGCATAGAGTGCATCTGTTTTGAGCTTTGTATAGGTCATTTTGAAATCCAATTCATTCATACATAGGTAGTTTCCTCTTCATTTTGAACTTGATACTGAGGGGATCATTTTCTTCTGAATAAGATTTTCTTCTCAGACCCCTACAAGGTTGCATGTATTATATGGCTTTGACTGTAGCTCTTATTGACAAGAAATTGCACACACGATTGTGGACTTATCTTAGTATGTGTTTTCTATTATTTTTTGATCTTGTTTATGGCAATGCTGTTTCTGTTGCTGATGATGTGCTTCATATAAGATGTGAACACTGTTGATTCTGGCCATGTTAGGAATTGTATGGTGGATGTGATAGGATATGACCAGGAGTGCTTTGTATAGAAAGACTTGTGTAACTTGCAAAGAACATGATATTGTTATTTGTCCTATCCCTTATTATGTTGGTATCGTGGCATTTTCCAGTTGCTCATCTTTGTTGACGCAATATTTTCCTGATGTATTGTGTAGAGTTTAAATCCTCCTGTATTGGTCTTTGTCCAAAGCAAGGAGCGAGCTAAGGAACTCTTTGGTGAACTTGCATTTGACAACATTCGAGTTGATGTCATCCATTCTGATTTGTCTCAAAAACAGGTAGTTTTCAGTGTTTTTGCACAATATAACTGGAATCCTAAAGCATGAATAAACTCCGAAGCAATGAAAAAGGAAAAAAATTGCATGGCAAAGTGAAGATAGTCAAATTTTGTATCCCGTCATACATTTGTGTTGGTTCTGTACTAGTCAATGTTTAAACCACTGTAATACGGAGTTCTTATTGTAAAAATGGGTGTCTTTAGGACAGTAATTTTTGAATTGCATGTGCTCTATTACAAATCCACTATAGCAGATTCTGTAATTGTGCAGTTATTGTCATTTTCTTCATGCTAATTGCTTTAATTGAATACAGCGAGAGAATGCTGTTGATAACTTTAGAGCTGGCAAAACATGGGTATTGATTGCCACTGATGTAGTTGCCCGGGGCATGGATTTCAAGGGCGTGAATTGTGTGATTAATTATGATTTTCCTGATTCTGCCGCTGCATACATCCACAGGATTGGTACGATCAATTGAAGTAATTAAGTGTGAAGATAATTTATGTTTAATTATTTTCTCATGGAGCCTTGTGATATACCTGTTATGTATCTCAAGTTTTTCAAACTAATTTGCTCAAATCAATTCTTATCTAAAATGGAATTGTTTAATGCCCAATAGGTCGTTCTGGCAGAGCAGGGAGGAGAGGGGAAGCTATTACTTTCTACACGGAGGAAGACATCCCATACCTGCGGAATATTGCTAATCTGATGGCATCATCAGGTTGCGAAGTTCCATCTTGGCTCCTGAACTTACAGAAAAAGAAGTGGAAGAAACACCGACCCAAAAGAGAATCAATTTCAACCAACCCAAAAGATTAATGCAGAAGAGACGGGAGCTAGATTCTTGAAGCGAAATTTTCTGGTTCATTCTTTCTGAACAAGCGAGGCAATGTTGTATCAAGTGAGATGTTTTGTATTTTTAACACCCCAAATTTGTAACCAAAAGAGAAGATATATAATTGGGTAAAAGAGAAAAGTTTTGACACGAACTTTTGATTGTCAGAAAGTTTAACTTACTAGTTTTTTGTGGAATCTGCGCTTCGATTGGTAAATCTCTCGAAGGGAATTCTTATGTGTGAAAAATCGCTGCTGGATGCTTGTGAAATAGCCAATGTCAACAATGGGTTTTTTTCCCGGATCGCGTTAGTTCTAGCATCGAGACTTTACATCTGCTTCAAAACCTGGTGGGCCGAGAAGGCCCTTGGTGTAAACTACCCAAACCCACCATAAAGGTTATATTCCACCTATGCTAAAGTCAAATAAACAATTGCGGGCCTAGACATGTTTTCGATGCCTATTAAGGGTGTGTGTGTGTGGGTTTTTTTTTTTTTTTTTTATCTTTTTATCCTTCACATCTTGGATTCGGTCTTGATTATTGGAATGTGTGCGCCACTCCTTGCTAAAATTAAAAAAAGGGTCAAATAAGCAATTGATACGCTTGTGAATGTTCAGAAGAGTAGCAATAGCCTTTTAGCTCTTGCTCTCTTTTCTTGTGGCCAAAAAAAAAAAAAAAAGGGTCGCATCCCACCCTTGACCAAAGAAGGGAGGTTACACCTCACCCACTCCTGACCAATAACTAAATGCTTAAATATTCATTACGTTCATGATTACCCTATGTAATCAGATTCTTTACACACATTTATATTGGTGGATTGGTGTTTGCTAAGTTTGGTGCTGGCGTGAGTTAAAATTATTTTTTACATCATTAGGCTCATTACATGATTTTTATAGAATTACTTTTAAAAAAAAAATTACTACCTCATATTAATCTGAAATTTGTAGGTTTTTCATATTAATCTAAAAAAAGTTAATTTGTATTTAAGGATGTAACTTTATAACTTCATTGTTTCTTACATCATTATTATCGTTATTCAAAATTTTTAAAGTTTTATGCAACATCAATATAATATTTACTTATAATTCAATAATTAAAATAAAGAAAATCATATTTTATAAAAAAAATTAAAATTTGTGTAATTATTTTACGTACGATGTCAATTAATCTACACTTTTTATATATATATACTTTACACAACTTGTCATTAAATTTAAAGTTACAAAATAATTAATAATAAATATTCATCTTCAAAGTTATATGTGAAAAAGTATATTTAAGCCTATAAAAAAGTACATTTAATAGGCTTAAATATAATTTTAGCCCTCTATTTTTATTAGAAGTTACAATTCGTTATCCTATTTTTAATTTGAACAATCTTACTTTTTACCTTTTTCAAAGATTACAATTAGCTCTTTTGGTTCAACCTCGATTTAGAAAAAGCAAAAAAAAGATAAAATTTGTTAAATAGACACCTATTTAATTGACATAACTTCTATGTATCACATATTTTGCTTAATTGATCATAATTTAAATAGAAAAAGTCTAAAAACACCTTCAATCATGTTAGTTAATGTGCCACATATTTTGCTTAATTGATCATGATCTAAATAAAAAGAGTTAGAAAATACTTTCAATCATGTTAACTGCACTTGAGTGACTATTAGACTATCTACAATGGGGGAAGCTTAAAGGTAAGTTTAACTTAAGCAACCCTCTTTGAAGTTGCTTACCCATTATGAAGCAACTTCAAAAATACAAGTCAGCATTGCAGTTGTTTGTTAAGCAACTGCATCTTAATATTAAAGTGGATCCAGTTGTGAAATAAGTTAAGAGAAGTGTGATAAATTATGGGGCCCATTTAAAAAACTTGATAGAGTTGCACCATTGTAGGATAAAATTATTTAAATTGCTTAAATGAGTGCAAAATGATGTAGCACTGTGGGACCCAATAAAAAATTAATAAACAAAGCTTAAAAAACTCTCTTAAACTTCTCCCATTACAGATAGTCTTAAGAGTATTTTCCAATTCTTTCCATATAAATTATAATAAGCAAAGGAATACACTTTATAGATGCCATATCAATTAAATAGGTGTCTATTCAGTAAGTTTTGTCTTTTTCTAAATAGTAACCAATGAGAGGAGCTAGTTATAACTTTGAGAAAAAGTGAAAGGTAATATTATTTAAATTAAAAATAGAAAGAATAAAATTTTAACTTTCAATAAGATGGGAGATTAAAAATGTATTTACACCTATTTAATATTATACAACGCTACTTTTCTTTTTCAACACAACCATAATTAATTTGTCAATACGATCACAAAGTTCAATTCTAGTTGAATTTATATGACAAATTATGTTCATATTTATTGAGTTTTAACCTAATTACATCTCATCTTTTTATTATTATAGATATATACTCATCTTCCTTATTTATGTATCTTAAACATATATTTACCTTTCCATGTAGTAGAAAAATAATAATAAATGTATACTTATAAAAATAGGAAAACACAAGTATAATTAAATTAAATATTGGTAATTCATCTTAATTTTTATAAACCCCTTTGGTCATTTCCAAAATATGAATTACATCCTTAACCATAGACTCAGTCACTAATATTAGTTAATTGACAACTACAAATTATTGAAAGATGGGAATCATCCCAACCGCTATTTGGTATGGATAGCAACTTTTGCTCTCACATAAGCATTTTTTTATATAATTATTATTTTTTTTGCCATATATTTCTTTGACTTCAAGTGTCATCCAAGCGAAGCAATGCCTTGGCCTCACCAACGAAATGCCTCCAAACAAAACTTCTAAGCATTCAGTTTCGCAGTACCAATCATTATAACCTCTATATGGTTCCAAAGTTTTTCATAACAAAATATGCATACCCTCAAACTTTCATCTTTATATCACACAACCTCCTCCTTCGTTCTCTACATCAATATATCAGATTACTCTAATTGCATTCTGTGGCAGCTTATTTCCACTTTGAAGATTCTGCTTCAAGTGGTCACATTTTAAAGAATTATTGCAGAAAATGGGCTCATTGGAAAGATCAAAGAAGAAAGCTCATTTATGGAAGAAAGCAATGGTCCATTTTTCTCTGTGTTTTGTCATGGGATTCTTTACAGGTTTTGCTCCAACAGGCAAATCTTCAATGTTTTCAAGCCATGTTTCTGACTCAAATACAGCAGAAATTGCTCCACACCATCCACCAAATTCCAATACAAGTTTACCATCCTCCCCGACTCCCGTGCCGGTGCCGGCTCCGGCGAGGATTTCTGTGAATTCAGAGCCAAAGTTGAAGCCTAGAAGGCTTCTAATAATTGTCACTCCAACAAGCACTAAACTTCCATTTCAAGGAGTGCATCTGAGAAGGTTGGCAAATACTATAAAGCTGATTCCTCAGCCATTGTTGTGGATTGTTGTGGAAGCCCAAAGGGAATCCGCAGAACTGTCGGAGATATTAAGGAAAACCGGCATCATGTATAGGCATTTGGTTTTCAAGGAAAACTTTACTGAGTTAGAAGCTGAACTGAACCACCAGAGAAATCTTGCACTTAAGCACATTGAGCATCACAGACTCGGCGGGATTGTGCACTTCGCCGGACTTAACAATGTCTATGATCTTGAATTCTTCAATCAGCTTCGAGATATTGAGTATGCAATCTTCCACTTGATTTTTTACTTGCACGACTACTCTTTCTTTTTTCCTTTTTTTTTTTTCAAATCATTAACGTAATACTTAGTATTTTTTTTTCCCTCAAAAAATTATCATCTCTTTGATGCTTACTCCAAAAACCTTTTTTATTTTGTAACATTTGAAAAAAATATAAAATTGTTTAAGTTTGATTCTATTTATTCATTGATATCAGTTATTCATATTTTGTCAATTCTGTAGTTAATTGATTGCATAAAGTTGTTGGAATGTTAAGAGAAAACAATACTCCAAATGAGTCGAGAAAGATTAGTGGAAATCTTTAGGTATACCAAACAAGGATATTAATAATAGTGATAATGATTGCATTACATTTTACAATTCCAAGCAAGCATCTATTAAAAATTGTTATTCTAGGAAAGACATATCAATCTTGTTTTCATTTTGATGATGTTCCTAATCAAACATGTATTAATCATTTGACAACTAAGCAGAGTGTTTGGAACATGGCCAATGGCAATGTTAGCTGCAAACAGGAAGAAAGTGAGAATAGAAGGACCTGTCTGCGATTCTTCACAAGTCATTGGTTGGCATCTGAGGAATATTAACAATGAAACTGATACAACTCCTCTCATTCATATTTCTAGTTTTGCTTTCAACAGCTCTATTTTGTGGGACCCTGAGAGATGGGGTCGTACTTCTTCTGTACAAGACACTTCTCAGGTACATACTACATTCTATTGGTCACTCTTCAACTATTTTTCTTCTGCTACATTACAAATCAAACATAAGATCTCCACGGTAAGAAATATGTTAAGAAACATATTACTTACACCTTTATTCTTTTACAATTCACGTATATAATACGATCTAAATTAAAATAATCTATCTGTTTAAGGATGAAATAAGTTTACTCAAATTATACTATCTGTATAAATGTAAAAGATTATAAAAAAATAAATGTATAGTTTTAAATTGCAATTGTAAGCAAGTGAAAAGAAAAAAAATGCATGTTACAAAATCAAACTGTGGTATATTGTAAATATGAAACTAAATCATAAATTCAAAATTATAGATAGAAATGTTAGTGTTGTTATGCATTTTTTTTATAACACTAAACTCGTTTGTTATAAAAAGTAAAGTATGTGTAATTAGCATATCTTTTAATAAAATGTAAGTAAGATTATTTTTCACTTAAATCCTTAAATTACCTACCACTTTGGCCAGCCCCCAACAACTTTAAAAGTAATCAAAGAATTGAAAATGAAATTAAAAGGAAAAAAAAAAAAGAGAGAAGAGGAAGTTGATATAGTATTAGGTCAATAACTACAGTGGTTTTGTATTCTGGCATATGTCACTTATAATGCTGCTTCCTTACACACCAAGACAGAAAATTAGAAAGCCACTTTCAGTGACATCCTACTCATTAGTTTTTGGAGTTTCTTGAAATGCAAGCAAGCGTGTTGGATTTTATCAATTTGAAAATACACTGTACCTAAAAAGGCCTCTTTTCTTCTTTTTGTCTTTCTCCAAAATTACATTCTTTTTTATTTATTGTTCATTTAGAACTCAATCAAGTTTGTGAAGCAAGTGGTGCTAGAAGATGAGGCAAAGTTGAAGGGAATTCCACCTGAAGATTGCTCCAGAATCATGCTCTGGCGTCTGAATGCTCCACATCATCACTTCTTGACAACCTCTTCAGATGATTGATTATAAGACTAAGAAATTAAGTAGTAAAACAAATTCATAGAGTGGACAGTATAGGACCTACCTTCCTACTATGAGAGAATTATTCAATTTTCCCTTTTTAAGTTTTCCCTTCACAATTCTTGTGTGTATTTTTGTAATTTTATTGATTCTTATTTTTTTTTCCATTTTTGGTTAGCTTTATTACGTAAGTAAGAATGCATTCAGCCAATTCAGCCACTAAGCAAAAAAGCTTTGGTATAATATGTGATGATCTTTTCGTATCAAAGTGTCTCAAGCTTCCAAGTCCTTGTTGTATATGCCAATAATTATCAATTATGTTATATATGTAAATGAATTGACTTCAATTGAGTTTTAAGATTTTCAATTTAATCACTTATCTCTAATTAGATGTTCGTTCCAAAGTCAAAACGTTAAGGAAAAAATAAGGATTTGAGAAAAAATAAATCAAAAAATAATAATCAATTTATTTAAAACAAATTCTCAAGATCCAGAGAAGTGGTTTTAGAAAATGAAAGACAATCATGAAAATTTAACAACCAATTATGAGTTGGCTAATGAAATTTTTGTGGAGCATGTTATAGGTTCTAATTAGAGGTAGAATCAATTTTCATATTCATAAAAAAATGATTAACAAAAGGTCGAGCAAATAGTTGAAAATAAAACTCATGATGTGAGCCCAAAACCTGTATAGCCTCAGAATTCTATAGAGAAAGAAGAGAGGAATGCCTTTCATATAGAGTGTCCATTAGGGGTGGTCAACAATTTTTAAACCGATCCTAATTAACCGAATGTAATCGAAAAATGTCAGTTATGGGCAATAAATATTGTGTAGTGATTTGAAATGAAGAAAAAACTTTATCAAATTTTTGGGTCACGATTAGACTTGATTTTAGAAGTTCTAACTGATCCTAACAAAAACCAACGAAAAAATTAAATCTGCTAAATAAAATGATGTTGTTACAATCCCATCCTAAACCCTATGTGTTAAGTCTATTGACAAATTTTGTTTGCATGATAAAAAAAATAGGTTCTATTTGTATATTGGTTAATTGCATAAAATCGGTCCTAACTAATTGAAATTAATATAATTGTTTAACATCAGTTAGTGGAAAGATTTCAGTTGATTTCGATTGACTGCCAAGGAAATTTTCAACAGTTCAGTCAGTTGGAATTGTGGTATCTAACCAGTCCTAACCATCCGATAAGCATCCCTAATCTCCACCTAAAACCCTTTATATGGAGAAAACAAACTATTTAGATAGGAGAAACTATCTGACACCCAATGAAGACACATTTCTCCAACTCCAAAATCGAGTAACTATTCCACCATGCATCCAATAAAGATGTTCCATATTGACTTTTTAAGTGGAGATTGTTTGATTGATCCAAAAACTCCTAATTTAAATATGGAGATGAAGACTAATGCTTTATGTGTTGAGGTTGAGGACTAAGTTAATAGGACCCATGACAATGAAATAGTTGATCATGTTAAAGATATGATTGTCTCCTAATGCATCTCCTAAGTGCTTATTTTTTTTATTATTAATTTTTATGATTAATAAATTATTTCTTTGGAATTGCAAAGGTGCGAAAAAAAAAAGTTTTTATTAATAATGTCAAAACTATTTTGGGTAATTATTTACCCAACATCTTGGTGTAGATGGAGACTAGAATTTAGAGTAATAAAAGAGTTCATATTTTGAAGATTTTGGGATATAATAAATGGGAATTAGTTGAAGACAATGATTTTTCTGGTGGCATATGGCTTGTTTAGAAAAGTTAAAAGCTGATAACTATGGTTTTACAAACTAATTTCCAATTTATTCATGTGAAATTTGACTATGATAGTGAAAAAGCTTGGCAAAATCTTATTAAGATTGGTAGTAATACTATTAGCCTGTGGATGGTTACTGGTGATCTTAATGATATTAGAAACCTGAGTAAGAAGAAAAACAGGGCTCCTTTTAATTAGTATCGTGTAAATATTTTTAATGACTAAATCAATAAACATCATCTATTTTAGGTGGAGTCTCAAGGGGCGGTTTTACTTAGAAAGATCAACATAATTAAGGTTATGATTGTGTTTTTGAGAAACTTGATCGGGTTCCTTGAAATGTTAAATGAAGACTTAGATTTGGTAAATCTTTTGTTAAAATTACAGCTCAGGTCTTTTCAAATTATCATCCCATTATGGTTAATTTGCATGGCAGATGTAATCCTAAAGTGGACCGTTCCTTTCATTTTGAAATTGCTTAGCTTACGCAACATGACTTTAATAATTTTCTTTAAAATACGTGAAACAATTATATAGATATTATGAATGCTATTTCTTAACTCACCCCTTGTGTTAAAGGATTGAAATATTAATATTTTTTGGTACATAAAAAAGAATTGCTTGCTAGAACTAGAGGAATCCAAATGGGTTAAGAAAAATCTTTTAATCTTTATCTTTTGGATCTTGAGAAGAAGCTTTAAAATGATTTAACTTGTACTCCTAATCAATAAGAGATTCTTTGACATCAAAAATCTTGTACAAAATGGCCTACTCAAGGTTATCAAAATATAAGATATTACGATACTAAAATAGTAGCCAGAAGAAATCATAATGAAATCCATATGTTGTATAATTCTGATGGAAATTGGGTTAACAATTTGAAAGATTTGTCTACCATGATTACTGATTTTTACAAAAATTCATATTCCAAAGAGTCATTTCTCAGAGATATTTATTTGACTAGAAAGAATTTTCCAAAGTTTAACAATCAACAAAATAATTGTATTATGAAGCCTGTCAACTTTTAGTGAAGTTTGAAAGGCTATATTTAATATTAGAGCTACTAAGGCTCCAAGAAGTGATAGTTATCTGGCTCTTTTCTTTCAAAACAACTAGCATATTATAGGTTCTAATGTTTTTAAGTTGATGCAGAAAGTTTTTAATGGCAAAAATCTTTAGGACATTAATAAAACTCTTCTAGTTTTGATATCCAAGCTGGATAAGCTAGAATTTGTGAATCAGTTTCATCCAATTTCCTTATACAATGTTGTTTATAAATGCATCTCAAAAGTTACTGCGAACAGACCTGAACCTTTGCTCCTTTTGATTGTTTCTACCTTTCAAACAAGTTTTGTTCCTAGTAGATATATCTAAGACAACAATATAATTACGCAAGAAATGATTGATTCTATAAGAAAAATGAGAGGTAATGTAACACCCGAAAAATTCAGGAAAATAAAAAGAAATTTAAAAAAGACTAAAGTGAAATTTTGATAGGGACTAAATTGAAAAGTTCTGAATTCAATGGGGTAAATTTTAAAATAAGGAAAAGATGAGGGGTCAAATTGAAATTTTTGGGAAACCGGCCCAACAGGTAGCTAATTCCCTTGGATATTTTTCTGGATTTCTCCAGAATTTGCCGGAGCCCCCCCATTCGGCCCCCTCCTCCTTTCTTCTTCTCCCGAAAAGTTTTCTTCTTCCTCATTGGCTTCGGCTCTTTTCCGGAACTTTTTGGAATGTTTGCTTGGCTGACGTAATTTTGGCTACTTCCCCAAGCTTTGGCGTGTTATTGGAGTTTCGCTGAAGTGAGGTACTTCTCTTCTTCCTCGGGATGTTGTTTCTAAAAGTGTATGTGAAGACATATGGTGTCCGGCGAAGCAAGCTGGTTCGACCATGGCAGTTCAGGCCGAGATCCGGCTACTCCCGCACCGGTGGTTGTACCTTCTTCCCTCTCTGACGTAAGTTCTGGCTAGAAAAGCCTTGCATCAACTCGAATCTTTTCTTTCCCCACCCTTTTGCTGGTTTGGCCAGTCAGGTACTTGGGACTGCCGGCGGCACTTCGGCCGGCGGCGAGTTGAGGATGGCCACTTTGGGACTTGGTGAGTAATTCTAAATCATCAGATTTATTTTATAGTAACTCTACAATTGATTTCTCA
>JANHAO010020956.1:0-12671 GCA_026873985.1 Saraca asoca | reverse complement strand
ATTTAAGTGTTGCCAATTACTCAAATTTTTGCAACACTTAAAAAAGTGTTGTCTATTGTATCTATGGCAACAGTTTTAAGTGATTTTTGCCTAAAATTATGAGCAAAGGCAACAATACAAAAAATTGTTGCCTATTCTAGTTGTAGGCAACAATTTTTAACTATTGCTGAATTGAGTGTTGCCAAAGGCCGGAAATGTTGTAGTGGGTGATATCAAAATAGCATAATGCAGTAAAGAAAGGTGCAGAAAGAATAAACAACAAAACCAATTTTTAAAATGGTTCAACTTAAATTGAAACTATAGTTTAAGTCTGCATCCACTGGACAATCCTCAACCGGATAGCCTTTTTTATTTCTCAAGAAACAACACAAGAATTGATTGAGCTCCTACACACTAGTTTACAACAAGACTGTCACTAGGCTCTTTCTAGACTTATAGATACAATTGACAATACACCTTTGGCTAATTATAATCAACTTTACAACCATAGAAGATGTAAAGGAAGACTAGCCTCTTCCTTGCACCTCCAATTTCTATCAAACTAGAAATTGCAAAAGACAATCAAGAATATGTAAAAGGAAACAATACCAAAATTGAGATGAATATCTCAATTAACTAACTGTGAAATCTGCACAAAATTTGATCCGAGATTTGTAATCACATGTGTTTTGGAGTGGCAAAATTGAATTAGATGAAGCACAAGAGTTCTCACTCTTTTCATGCTCAAAATATGTGAAAGCTATTATAAGTTCTGTTATGAAATGAGAAGGAAAGGGTATTTATAGTTGCTGTAATTAACTTTCAAAAAGTAACCAACTTTTAAGTCGTGAATCAATTCGTAGTGGTTATCAACTAATTAATTGATTACTGAATCAATTCACTTGTGAAGATGATGAAGAAGTTCATGACCAAATCGATGCATGAATCAATTTTCCCTCTTATATAAAAAGATCATGAATCGATTTAGAATATTTTCAAATGTTTTAGTAAAACATTTTTCAAAAACTTCTCTTCATGAATTGATTGCCTAACTGACCCAGGTATAATTCACAAGTTTTCTAGTATGAATCAATTTGCGAATTGATTCATACACTAAAAAATAGCTTTTATAAAAAATGAACTTGTACAAAGCCATTTGAAAACATGGTTAACAAAAATTGTTTTGATCTCACTTCATTTGATTTATTTCTACCTTAGTTTAGCTATTTTAGAAATTTATTTAGATCAAAAATTGATTAGATCACACTTACAAAAGATCTTAGAAAATCAATAAAATGACACCAAGAGTAGTGTTGGATCCCTTGATATCTTCAATGTCACTTGATCCATTTTGCATCTGCAAAATGAATGAACACTAGAAACACATAGTTAAATCATGGTATCAAATAAAATTATTTTTCAACATCAAAACTGAAGAAGACATGATAGCTAGGCTAATAGAAACTTCTAAGAAGGAAACAAATAATTAAAACATGAAAGGGATTGGGACCTATGCCAATATATGAAATTAACATTGATGGTAACCTAACCTATATGATTGGAGATCCTACAAATAAGGTTCATATGGGCAATAACAAGTCAATATTAATTTTGAAAGTACTAAAATTATTTTAATTCTCTCCTATGATGTGTGATTAGTGCTAAACTGCAAATTATAAAGTGATGATGAGTTAACCTTTTTATAAATTCCATATCCCTTATGGTTAGTTTATTTAATTTTAGTGTACACTTGATGGAATTGACTACATGAGTGTGGAATGGAGCCATTCCTATGAGATTTGTGGCAAAATTTGTCGAGCAGTTATGAATTACTAGGCCCGTGCATGGCCTATGAGTGCAAAACTTTGTTGTACAATAGAAACATTGTGAAAAGTGTAATATGAGTGGTGAGAATGTTAACTTACAATAAAAATTATCAATTCATAGAAGCTATAATCTATAGGTAAATTCTCATTCTTGCTAGAATTGGTTCATAGTCTAAAAAACACTAGATCAAACTATTTACACTTATATTCTAGAACCTAACAAAAACACTTATTTTCTTTTTGTAATCTTTTGAAATATGTGGGAGATTGTTGTAAAATATTTTTAAAGATATTTTAAAATATTTTAGTTGTTATTTTCTTTTAAAAACTAATTTGAGATACATCATAAATCTTTTGATTAATTATTCTTTTAGATATTTAATTATATTTATAATGAATTATTTGGTGGTTATGGATTTGACCATTGGAGATTTAATTATTAGAGATTTAATATTTTGACCATTACAGAATTTTTATTTAGTTGTTAGAGTTGTAATTATCCATTATTTTTATTTAATTATTTTCGTGTTTTCTTATATTATAGATACCCATCGAGCTAAAACCTTTTATACATCAGGAAAACGGAAAACTCTTTTTTTTTCCTCTACTCTCAAGATAATATTATTCTCAAGTTTTCTTCCTTCTCAAATACTTTAATTTTGTCGGCTTCACTAGATTATATATGTTTCTATTATAGCTAGTCTTGAACTATGAATGCACACAATTTGAACGATTTGTTGAAACACATGGGATTATCGCATCAAACCTCTTCACGTTGAGGGTGAAAATAATCCTTAATTAAGGACAGTCTCTTCAGCACACCTTAGATTAAATTCCGCCAACACTTTTGATAGAGTAGCAAGTAAATATCAATAAGACATTTGAAATAAATACTTTAATTTTTTTTGTTCATTACTTTAATGGTTTATTATTTCTGCTTTGAAGGATACATAAATATATTTCTGTCATAATATTTCGTATAATTTATTTCGTGGTAAATGTTCCTTAAACAGGTGTTGTAGGATACCTAAGATCTTCCCCAGACATAATCGGACTTCCAAACTCCTATTTTAATTTTAAATATTTTTTTATTCTAATTAAAAGTTTCTAATTTTTCTTTTTAAAAATTTAGGGCAACTCCATTTTTTAACAACTCTTCTTTTATTTATTAAAATGGTTATTATTCACATCTCACATCCTCCGAACAAGTTTTGACAATATCCATGCGAAGATTCCATCATATTCAGAAATTATATAAAAAATTCAATATTACCCTCTTGTGTTGGAGATATCATTAATTTTTTGCTGGATACAAACTATTGATATAATATAAGTAATTTAGGTTTGTCAATTCACTAGTTATTCATCTTTTGTAGTAATGATAGGAGGTTCTTGAGTTAAGCATACTAAATTTTTAATCTAATTCAAGAAATTTATCTATGTGACATCTGACAAAATTTATATAGAATTTGAAAGTAAGTCTCATCAATAAGGATAAAGAAAATAGTATATTATGAAAAAATCATGAGTTAATAATCTAAAGGAACAAAAAGTGGATGAAAATTTAAAACACAGAAAAATTCATATTAAAACTCAATAACAAAATAAGTTTGAGACTTTGAATGGAAAAATCAATAAAAGTGATGGTTTCAATTTTAAAAACAATGAATTTGGTGATGAAGAACTTTTGGATAAAATTTCTAAATGGAGAATTTCAAGTTAATAGAGGAAGAAAATGATAAGCACGTGACAATGTCCTTAGGTTTGGACAGAAAATAGTCACGCAAAAAGTTAATGACACAAACCACAAGTAGTGTCATATCACTAGTATAAAGTATAATTTTTCCAATTTTTTTACATCATGTCAAATTGTCAATGATGACCATTACACTTGCTATGACCTTTTATCAACATATCAATGGACTCTCAAAAAAATGGAATTCTCCCCCTAGTATAGGCAAAATCTAAAACATCATTTGAAGTATCGATAAGTGTATTTACTCCTAGAATAATCTATGCATAGAAAAGCTCACGCTCTAAAATTTTTGTAACAAAAGTGAACAAAAAAATCATACATTATCATTACTAGTTTCTTAAATTACACGTAACACATTAATGATGAATTTAATTTGATGTATTATTATTTTTTTCATAATGTAGTAAAGGTTTCTGAGTTTCGTTATAGTTTACTCCTTGAGTTGGTCCAAACAATCTTATGTATGTGTATGGGTCTAGCAAGTCCAATAGAATTTTAATCTTTCCAAAATTTCTTGCCATATTCAAATTGGTAGAGTATGGAAAAAATCAAACTCTCTTACAACAAAAGCCGCTATATATTAATTTACTTTTATATATATATTGATGATATGTCACTTCATTATTAAATTATTCAACAAAGCATATATAAATTAAAACTTGGAACCCTTTTTGTCATCATGATCACAAGGAATTAACTAGGAGATTTACAAATAGGGAAAAGGAAATGTACAAGTCTTGAGTTTCTCATATAGATTAATAATTTAGTTATAGAACACCAATCCTTAGCCATACATATGAGGAATTGAATAGTATTCTTATACATCTTTTCAAAATACATTAGAAGTTTAAACCCAGTGTACTTCACTACTTGGAAAATAGAATAAACTATTTGAATAAAAGTAAAAATAAGGATTAAAATTGCAGCAAAGAAAGCAGCAGTTTGCCAAGGAGTCTTGCAATAATCATGTCTTAAGGTTGCCTTTCTAGTGTGCCAAGGATTTTCATAGAAGGCATTCAAAATCCTACAAATAACATGTAATTCCAATTCAGTTTTGCATGAATGATATTTTTTTCCAAGACCATTAACAATATTAGCCACATCATTGTTGTCACTTAGCATGTTCTGGAATATTCCCTTTCGAACTAGAACCTCCACATTTGATTCTTATTTTACAAGGTATTCTAAAGCCATAGCATAGTCAGTAAAGTATTGTTAAAGAGGGTAGTGACATTGGTCTAAAGTCATTATATTACAAAACCACATACTAGTGGAATCCTCCACTTGTACATGCGGGATTTCAAGAACACATCCTAAAAACTTCAAATATAACAAGCATTGGCTCCTTTCGTTTACCTTGAACTTGACTCTTGCTTCATGTAACTCAGCTATATTGTGAACATGTGTTGGCCTTTTTTCTATCCCTCGATAGCCATCTATTAAATGATTTTAAGTGAAATGTTCTAAGCAAATCCATGAAGTGACATATGGTAACAGATTTAGGGTCTACATTCTGCTTATTATGCTAGGCAAATACATCAAATGTGAGATGAACAAATGTTGGAAGGTTATCTCTTAGAGAAGTGGCAAAGTCTAGATTATATAGCTCAACAAGAACAAAAAAGGGAAGCTGATTCTTAAGTAAATATAATTCCTTTAGTATATCATTCATCAACCATGTATTCCATGACAAGGCAGCATCCTCTTCGCAATCCTTATAGTAGCATAGATAGAACAACTCGAATATGAATCTGACATCTACTAGAATCATCTTGACAAAATCCTCCTTGAGAAAATCAATCTCCTATAAGTAACAAAAATGAACCCTTGATTGTAATTCTTTCACACAACTAACCAAACTGTGCAAATCTATTTTGGTTCTTTGGAGGAAGCTTTTGAGATATATATGATTCTAAATTTCCATTTTTTGTAGGATTAAGTATTGATGGTGGAAAGGGCCAATTGAAATAACCTTTCAGGTATATGCATCTTTGTTTTGTTTGTGGATTTCATTAGGCACCTTGTAAATACAACATTCCCCTATCATGGGAGCTTTTGCCTTGTTCGGCAATGCTTCAATGTCAATAGCAATATCATTGCTCGACAATGCTTCAATGTCAATAACAATATCATTGCGCTTCCTATCACCCATACATATATATATTGATCTAAGTTAAAAAGGATTTGTCAATCATATAAGTAAACGTAAGAAAACATATTATTAACAGCTTCACAAATAGGAGCAAGATCAATAGTTAGTCTTTTGGTTGGTTTAAAATTTTAGAATGATCAAATTAATCCTTGAATTTTCTTTTCTAGAAAAGATAAGAGATGATTTTTTAATACTAAAATACCTGCCTTGTAGTAGTGCTATTAGTGTTAACACATCTAAATCATTTATTTTATTGGAGCCATCAAATGATTATTTTGTGAACATGTTTAATGAAAAATGTTTGATATTTTTCTGTAAAGCAAGAGTTTTAATTATATCTAATATGTTGTTTAAGGATGGGTTTAGATAGATCCAAAATTGAGTGGACTAGGATGATGTCATGGATATATATCCATTTTGCCATCCTAAGATGCATTAGCAACAAGCAAACAAGAAATAAAAAAAGCTTACAATTAGTATAAAATACCTTGTTTGGTGCCAATACCAAAGGCAAGAAGCTAGAAGATTCAAAAGAGCATATTAGTTAACTTTGATAGAAAGAGGGTAAGAGAGTGAAGAGATAATATGCCAAAACTAAGTTTCTAACTTATCGATAGACAATACAATCTGTGCCTTGTGTTTATATCTACATTTTTTCACCAACTATCACTTCATTCTCATGAGTGTTGGCTATCCATTAGTAAAGATTTCCCCTTCCTTATTGGCAAAACATAGAATTTGAAGTCTTTGATTGCTATAAATGTGGATAAAATTCTTCACCCTTCAAGTCATGCACCTACCAGCTTACTCAATAACATGTTTGTTTTGTGGTTTGGTCTCACCTATCTTTCCATTTCCATACAGTACTTAAAGTTTCATTTGTTTTGTCCAAAAAAAATTGTAATACAATAAATTTCTCATTTGTTTGTGTATAATGGCATGACTTTTATGTTACTTATATGTCTTGTGATTAACAAAATAGTTGTGCTATGGTGGTGGCACAAAACATCTCTTACTTTGAAGTAGCATATGTTTTTAGCCATGAAACCTTACATGTCACATTGAATAAATAGAACATGCCACGTTTTATATTTGAATCTTTTTCTCAAAGAGACTAATGACATACTCTGACCTTGAAGTGTAGCAACCTATCCTATTTCTAAACTTTATTTATTCACTTTAATTGAAATATAAGAAAAAAGTGTTAGTATCTATTTTTTGGTGTTTCTCTCCAAATTGATTGCTATGAGTATGACTTTGGATGATAAGATGCAAGTACTACTATTACTTAATTCTATGCTCCATAGTTAGGAAACTCTAGTTGTGTCTTTGAGTAATTTTTCTCCAAATTGAAAGGTGACATTGACAATGGTGAAGGACAACATGTTGAATAAAGAAACAAGAAGGAAAGAATATAGGACTTTGAATCATTCAAATGCACTAGTTGTTAGAGATGCACATAGGAGATGCCAGCATAAAAATTTTGATAATCATGGAAAGTCTAGAAGTGCTTCCATTGTGAAAGAATGTGCCATATTAAGATAAATTATCAACAACTAAAAAGAGATAAATAAAGAGAAAGAGGTAAAGACAAGAAAGAAGATAAAGACACTACTACAGTTGAATCTGAAGAAATGGTTGTGATTGCTTATTATGATGAGTATTTGAATCTCACATGTGAAGACTCTACTTTGGTTGTTGATTTTGGAGCTTCATACTAAATTACTCCTCATAATGACTTCTTTACATCTTATTCTACCTGCAAGTATGGTTCAATTATATTAGGAAATCAAGGTTCATGCAAGATCATTAGTATCGAAGATATTAGCCTGGAAACTAATCCAGATGCAAATTGCATTATAGTATGTCAAACATGTTCTTGATATCCACTTCAATTTGCTCCTTACTGGAGCGCTTAATGATATAAGTTTTGAAAACTACCATGGTAAAGGTAAATGGAAGCTTAAAAAAAGGTCCCTAGTTTTGGCAAAAGGTGATAAGCTTGTAAAGGGCACTCTTTACCAAATTGTGTAAAGAAAGGGTGAATGCTGTTGAAGACTTTTCTATGTCACGACATATGCACCAAGGTCACTTAAATGAGAAAGAACTTGATGTGCTAGTATAGTGAAACTCCCTTTCCATGAGAGGTATGTTTGTATAAAGAATTGTACTCATTGTTTGGCTAATAAATAGCATAAGATTTCATTTTCAAAATCTGTTTCACATAGGAAATCAAATATTCTGGATTTGATTAATACTTATATGAGCTTTATAGATTCAAGAAGTCTTGGTGGTGTTGCATATTTTGTTACATTTATTGAGGACCACTCTAGGAAAATTTTGGACATATACTCTAAAACTTAATGACCAAGTGCTAGATGTTTTTGCTAAATTTCATGTGCATATTGAGAGAAATAGGAATGAAATTGAAATGGTCCAAGCAAAAAATGGTGGTGAATATAAAGGTCCATTTGAGAAATATAGCAAAGATCCTGGCATCAAGCTTGAGAAGATTGTTTTGAAGGCACCTCAACAAAAATGGGTTACAAAGAGAATGAACCAGACAATTAATGAAGAATTAGATGAATACTCTCTCATGCTAAGTTATCTAAAGACTTTTGGTGTGAAGTAATAAGAATTGCAGTGGATTTGATTAACTTTTCTCTTTCAACTCCTTTTGATTATGATGTTCCAAAGAAGGTGTGGATGGAAGAAGAAGTCTAATACAACCATTCTAGAGTGTTTAGTTGTAAAGCCCTTGTGCATATTCCAAGAGATGAAAGATCCAAGCTTGATGGCAAGACTAAACAATGTGTTTTCTTATGGTCATGATAATTTGGTTACAAATTGCAGGATCCGAGAAGCTGAGATGTGGTATTATTTAACTATTGAAGATCTTGACAAGATCGAAAAGCCAAAGCTAGTAGGCACTAGTTATATGGATTTGAGTCTTGATTATCCTACCATGGTTGCTAATGATTATGTGGGAGATGCAGAGGTTAATGATCCTACACCATAACCTGAGATGCCTATTGATCTGATTTTACCGAAACAACCTGTTAAGCCTCAATCGAGAAGATCTACTAGAAAGCATTGTCCTTCCTAGAAATATCCCCTGACGAATATGTGATGCTCATTAATAGGAAGAGCTAAAGAGTTATCAAGAATCAATGTCTAATAAGCATAGAGAAAGGTGGCTACAAGCCATGCAAGATGAAATGAATTCCTTACATGAGAATAAGACATATGAGCTATTGAAATCACCAATGGCAAGAGAGCACTTAAGAATAAGTGGCTATTTAAGATAATGTTAGATAAGAGTATCTCATAGCCAAGGTATAAGGCAAGGTTAGTTGTGAAAGGCTTTAGTCAAAAGAAAAGGATTGACTTTGAAGAAATATTCTCACTAGTGGTTAAAATGTCTTTTATCAGAGTTGTGCTTGAGCTAACAGCTAATTAATGACCATAATTTATACATAATTTGAATCCCTTATTATTTTGTCTTTTGTCATCTTTATGTGGTTAATTGAAAACTTGGGATTGGCTTTATGGTTTGCTATGTTTTTGGGCTAAATTAAAGTTATTTGGTAAATTTACATTAATTCAAACTGCCTTAAGGTTTTAGGCATATATGGATATAGATCTCAGTTTTAGGTGATTCTTATGTTTTTGGAAAGCTGTGAGAAATAACTATAAATGTTATGAAGAGCCCAATGCCCATTTAAGACGTTTTGGAGGTGAAATAGAGCCTGGAGCTGAAGCTGATTATAGTGTTGTGATCTAGAGCTCAACCTATTATTTTAATCATTAGTGGAGCTGCAAAAGTTATTTTGGTGGAAAGTTAAGCCAATTGGTTAGTTAAGGCCAAGTATATAACTTTCATGAAGGGATCTAGAGTAAACTACATCATTTTGCCTTAATTAATTGGATATGAACTTAAGTGATCAAATTTGTTATGGGTTAAGCTGCTCAAAAAGACTCTCTTGGTTTTTAGACCATAACTTGAGTTAGAGACTAAATTTTAATGCAAGGTCAAGTCCATTGCAAAGCTAAGAGGTAAACCTATATTTCATCTAAGATTTTCACATCCAAAAAGGCCTCTTTCGATACCATAACCATAACCCAACTTAGAGGTAGTGCATTGAACTTATAAATAGTTAACTGAGCCTTATTTGTAATATATTTTAACTCATTTTTAAATTGTCTTTGACTTCTGGGGGAGAAGAGCTCTACTAGAGCAAGACTCCATCTACACTTAGTTTTTCTATTTTCCTTTGGTTTTTGAAATTAATGTGCAGCTAGATTCTTCTCTCAATCTAAGCGAATTCTATATCATTCTTATTATTCATTATGAGACCTGATTTAACTGTCAATATATTCCTATCTTGATTCTCTTAATTCTCTATTCTCACTTCCTATAATTGTTGTGGATGGTTAATTATGGGGCCTATTAATTAATTAACCAAAGTGGTTTAATCCTAGCTAAACTTCCATATGCAATCTCATTATTTGTGGCTACTTGGTGGATGAGTAGTAATAAGGTTTTGATAAGCTACTAGGGTGAGCAATTCACCCATGGAATAAAATATAATTAATTGGGTTATTTTTGGGTTAACTTAGTTAATTAGACTCAATGTTTTTAGGACTTAATGCCATTAGTAAATAGGTTAGGGTGCTGGGCTTTAATAGATGTAACAATTAGTGCTTATTGAGTGTTGGGCTTAGTTAACTAGTTTAGGGAGAAATTAACAAGGTCTAATTAGGTGCTGAGCTTAATTAATGCCCTTGGCTAAGTTGTCAAAATGGGAATAAATATTAGTGTCAAGGATCAATCAATGAAATGGTTATATGAGTTCTTTCGATTGGTCATTTTCCATTTGATTTTCCTTTAATTTCAATTCTATTTTGCCTGCATTCTATTTATTTGATTTAATTCCTAGTCTATTTAGTATCCTCTCCCCTAATTTTATCGTATTGTAAGCACATGAATTTCAATCTCTAATCTCTATTTACATGACTTAGACTTACCCTTGCTACTAGTTAGCTTTGGAGTTTAGTATTATTTTTGCGATTTTAATAGTCATCACTAGTCAAAATTTAAAGGTTGAGTAGCTTAATGTGAAGACTACATTCCTTCATGATAACCTAGAGGTAAGGATGGCAAAAATATTTAGACCTAGTGGATCTTGCTTGAATCAATAGATATTTATCCAATGGGTTAGACCAAAATTAGACTTATTACTTAATGGTTTGGGTTTAGGTCTAACCATTAAATATCCAATGGGTTTGTGGCCTCTTTTAGGTACACATTAGACCCACTAAGACAACATATTCTATAATAAGCCAATTATTAATGGGTCCAAAATGGATCCAGATTAGGTCATTGAGTCAGGTTTTGTTGGGTCCTTAATGGGTGTGGATCTCTAATTGGTCTGGAATGGCAAGTCCTACTGAGGTTGAGGTTAGGTTGGGTCTACCTAGACATGACCCATTGCCATGCCTAGATGGAAGAGAAAATTTACATGGAATGACTAAAGGGTTTATAAAAGTCAAAGGTAAAGAGCATCTACTATGCAAGTTGAAATAGAGCTTGTATAAACTCAAGTAAGCACCAAGGCAATGGTACAACAAATTCGATTCATTCATGATGGATCATGATTATGGTAAAACTACTTCTGATCATTGTGTTTTTTTTTTAACGAATTCTCTAATGAAGATTTTATTATTCTTTTGTGATATGTGGATGTTATGTTAATTTTTAGTCCTAATATCAATAAAATTAATAACTTGAAAAGAGATTTGGGCAGGTATTTTGCTATTAAAGACTTGGGACAAGCAAAATAGATCCTTGGCATGAGAAGTTCTCATAACAAGAAGAATTACAAACTCTGATTATCTCAACAGAGATTCATTAAGAAGATATTTGAGAGGTTTGACACAAGCAAGTCCAAATCTGTTAGCACTCCACTTGCAGGTCACTTTAAGCTAAGTTCTCACTAGTGCCCTTCAAGTGAGATAGAAAAACAAAAGATGAGTATGGTTCCTTTTGCATCTAAAGTTAGCAATTTGATGTATGCCATGGTATGCACATGTCACAACTTAAAACCCTGGTCATGACCAACATACCCTTTTTGTTAATAATCACCATCCTTCTATCTCTTATTCCCATTTGTGATCATCTCTATTTTCCCTAATTAATCACTTGAATCTTATTGGTTGACCCAAAGATAATAACTAAAGGGAGAAAAACAAGCACAAGGAAAATAAACGTATTTCATAGTTTACACTAGCATTTCCCACTAGGCACATGCCAGGCTTGATATATGGTTCCACAGATTACATATAGTTTTAAAAAATGACCTTTCAACTGTCTTAAGATCTAGATGTCTCCCTAAAGCTACCCTATGTCCTTTTCCAAATAGGGCAATTAGAAGAAGTTAAAGCAACCTATGTCTTATCATGACCTGAAAAGTATAGGTTAATGTAACTAAGCCCTGTGGCCTTTCTATTTACAATTTTTCAAAAAGGTCAGCAAAATATAAGGTTTGATGGTAGACCTCTATGGTAAACCATCCTAGGGCCTTCATAAGGTGGACATTGGGTAGTTGCATGGAAATGATCATTACCTCATGGACCACCTCAAAACCTACTAAATTCAAAACAACAATGTAATGGATTCTAATCTCAAAGACCCCTAGCAATCTCGTAATAGTGGTAGAGAAAGGGTTGGACGTGATTTCCATGGGATCACTATTCATGCTTACTATTTAGTAGGAAAATTGGTTGCAATGTCTTAAGATTTTGAAAAAAAAAAAAGGTCCATAGAAAAATGAGTCTAGGGTTTAGTGAGATAATATTAAAAAACCTTGAAAGAGGCTAGTAATTAATTTAGGCTAAACCATCCTCAATTATTGAAGTAATCATAATAGGAAAGATTTCAATTAATTATTAAAGATCA
>JANHAO010020955.1:0-12666 GCA_026873985.1 Saraca asoca | reverse complement strand
ATGTTAAAATTTCTCATAAACCAAAACATAAATTGCATAATTAAAACATAATATTATGCATTTAATATGATTTTATGCATAAAAAATAATCTTATCCAAAAAATATGAAAATATGACATAATATTCATACAAAATATGAGCATAATCCATAATTGCATATAAATCATAGACCTATGTACTAATTTCCCATAATAATTTCCCATGAAATTGTAATACTCATAATAAATAACAAAAATTATAAATATCTATACCTTTTTTTTATTTCCAAATATATGAAAATTCATAAATGTGAGAATTTATAAAAAAAAAATTTCAAAAATTATCCTAAAAATAAAATTCTGGAATTTTTTTTTTTTACTAGCAGGCAAAACAACATCGTTTTGGCCTCATCTGGAATGATATCGTTTAAGGCTTAAAGAGCCAGATTCCGCTTGGTTAAAATGACAACGTTTTGGGCATTATAGAATTACTGTGGCTGCCTGGTAAAACAGTGTCATATCGGATCCTTTCTACACGATGTCATTTGGGTCCTTTAGTAGAACGACGTCGTCTGGCCGACAAGTAACCTATGGTTCGGTCAAAATGGCATGTCGTTTCGGATAGACATTAAAACGACAACATAAAGTATCGAACGACAACCGAGTCAGCCCTGTATACAACATGTCATTTAACTTAAAGTCAAAACGATATGTCGTCTGAGTCATCTTCAACCTCAGATGGACCCTACTTGACTCGACTCGACCCTACCCGGACGCAACCTGAAACTTAACCCGGCTATTTTCCTGCCATTCCAACATCAAAAAACTCAATTTTTTGCCCAAAAATGTTGGAAATCAATTATCCTAATGATTTCTCAACCCAAAATGCAATAAAAACGAAAATTTCTTGAAGTTTCAGAATTTGCAAAAGAACAGGGTAAATTTTGAAAAAAAAAATTTCGGTAACTTCAAGCAAAGCAGAGGCTTTCATTCAAGGCTCTGATACTAAAATGAAGATCAAAATACCCAAAATACATGCTTCTAATCATACAAGAAGCACAAGAATTAAACTAAAAATGGAAGCGTACCTCCAGCTATTGCTTTTTTGTTCGGGTTAGTTTTTGCTTTGATAATCCAGAAGATTTCTTACACTTTCTCTCTAACTTTAAATGGTGTATGAATAATGTCAGAAGACAGTGAGAGGACCCCAAAATCTAAATATTTATATGTTACATTTTCTTCCATAAAAAAACGGCCAACAGTTACTAGCCGTTGCAAAAACGGTTGCACCATTTTAGATTGCAAAACGTCACATATGCAAATGTAGATCTCATATATTTCTTTGACATTTTGTTATGTTTATTGTTTGACATAAAATTTATTTATTAGATCTGTGTGATGCAGCATTTGGTCATGCTCCACTATAAAAAGAAAAAACATTTTTACTTAACATATATCATAAATAATTTAATGTAAAATGTGATGCGTGGGTAATAATTTCGCCTTGCTTGTCTTTAAGCTTCCTTACCTCTTTGGCTCCTTCACTGTATTATTCTCCCTTTTTTCCAATTAAGGAAATCATGGCAAAATTTCAATAGCATTTTCATGATTGATTTACAAAGAAAATTAAGGTTGCAAACAGAGATTCAGTTGCAGATATTTATATATATATATATATATATGTATACACACATATATATATATGTATATTTTGAATCATGATTAGCTTTTTATTTTTCCATTTATGAAATTATTGGAGATAGAAAAAAATTGAACATGAGATGAATTACAAATATTATATGGATTTAAATTTAATTTATTGTCAAAGAAAATCAATTTTAACTATTATCCACATCTTATTGTTAATAAAATATTTTAATGACTTTATCTCTTTTAATAATATGACATCTTCCTACATACTATAAAATGTTTTATATTGGCAAAAGATCAAACCAAGCAACAATACTAGCAATATGTGCAAGTACAAATTGTGTTATGCATGACACTAAATGTAACACTAGTGAAGTGTTTGATTTGCATAATCTTTTTCATATTCTAAAGAATGTTTTAAATGAATGCAAAATTCTCATGTTTTTTCAAAATTAAGAAAAATTTTACTTGGAAATGCATATTTTTAGCATAATATTCCTCTAAAATATTCTCATGAGGGTGGTATCCTATATTCTCATGACATGAGAATGTTTCAGTGATATTAAAAAAAATTATTTTGTCTATTCTTTTATAAATGTCTTACTATCATTATCACCTTAATATATCAATTCCTGTCACCCGCCATCACTTAATGTTGTTGACTACCTCTCACTACTATATATTGTCATGGATCATCACCTATTACCACGTATCATTGTTGATCACCATCTATCATCGTTAATCATTGTTCATTACTATCTATCGTTGTTAACCATCACTTATCATCGTTGATCACCATCTACCAACACCTATCACCATTGACCACCTATCACTATTAATTGATCAATTTTCTAATGTTAATCACTCAATTTTTTATAAAGATATTTTTAATAATTTAGTAAAATTTTAAAAATATATAAATTAATTAAAACTAAATATTATAATATTTTTTAAAAAAATTTATTCAAACTACGATAATGTAATATTTTAAGGAATCATATTTTCATAAATGTTAAAATTTCTAAAAATGTGTAATTTCATAAACTAAATGCATAAAAACATTTTCTTAATTTGAAATTCCAAATCATATGCCATAAGTTTGTAAACATTCTCATTTACACATATGGTTACCTCAGTCCTTGAATTGTTTTACCAGGACAATTGCAACCTAACTGCCAATCTGGTTAGAAAAAGGTTGTCTTCCAATTAGAAAAGAATACATAAAACTTGTCGCATCTAATTTGGCTAAAAAGTTAAACCTTTTAAAATTAACAGCAAAAGCAGTATTGTTGCTTTTAAAAAGAAGTAAGGATTGAAATTTTTCTCAAAAGCATAATATGAAATATTTTTATAATAATATTATCAAAAAAATTAACTACTGCTCCCGATAGTGGAGCCAACACCTTTAATTTAAGGAAATCAAGCATTAAAATTTTGTGAAACATACATAATTTTTAAAATTTTTAAATAAATAATCTAAAATTATTACATGTAAATATAAAGATATTAAGAATTTTGAGGGCTTGTGATTCTTACTGGTCCCCTCTTGCCCTTGCCTCCCACGAATGATGGATCACGATGTGATCCACCGACTACATTTTGTGTAAATTTTAAAGTTAAATATTACATTGGTATCTCTTTCGCTTTCAAAATATTTTTGATAATTTGTTTCTTTAATTTTTAATAATTATAGAGTTTATATGAAATTTTTTTTATTCAATGTTATAAAGTTCACAAGTTATTATACTACTCATTCTTAGATTAATACCTTTTTTTTTTAAGATTATACTATTTAATAGTTTTAATGTATTTTTTATATATTATAATAGTTCTAAACTTTTTATGTATAATTTCTTATTTCTTCCAGATTTTATTATAAGGGTTATGTTTTAGCACGTTCATGAAAAACTTTTTATTGGTACATTGTCTTAAGACTTTAGTAAAAAGTTTTTGTACTTTTCATAACTTTTTCAATAAAAACTATATAAAAAGAAACTTTTTTTCAATTTTAATAAATAAATTTGTAGATTTGCTTATTTGCATCATATTCATGATATGATTTTACTTTGACTTCCCATAACACGAATTTTGGCCTTTCCATTGCTCGGGTTTTGGATTCGCTACCGCCTTTTTTCTACTTCCACCGTTATCACCCAACAACTAAAAATACTTCTAGCATTATTATCATAACAGAATCTTAATACTATTGTCTATTATATTATTATTATGAGTAAAATACTCTGTCTTCCTCTATATTTGATCAAAAGTACACTGACATATTCCTATATTTTCTAAATATGCACATATCTCCCTCACTTTAAAAATACGCTACACATAACTCCTTTTTAAACTAACGGTGGCATTTCCCTTTTTTGATCGTAATATGTGAAAATTGATTAAATGATTTCAATTTTACCCATCTGGAGTGTATTAAAATGAGCACTGTGCTAAGACCTCTCATTGTTGCTATTGAAAGGGACAAACAAAGTCATTTTTTGGTCATTTTATGATTAGTATGTAAGTATTATTTTTGTTTGCCTTTTTTTATTTTTATCTATGTGCATATGTCTTTTGCTCGTGTGAATTCAGAAGGATTGAGGTTTTTGAGAAAAAAAATGTAAATATTGACAAATATGCTTAGTAAAAATTTCTAAATCTGATAAAAATAAGAATAAATTATATTATGGCTGTGATTTTGGATGTTGTTTCATTTCATGTGCGCACCTATTAATGATGGAAGAGGTTATTCAACTAAGACTATTACATGATATGATGCAAATAAGTAATGTGTGGCCTACAAAGCTGAGATTCATGAACTAAAGGATGAGATAAAAAAGTTGTCTTCCAAATTACATATATTGAAAATGGTATTTGGTACACTTAAGACCTGTGTGAATGGGTTGTTTTTATTTTACCTTGTAATTGTATTTTTAGTAGTTATTGTTTTAGTAAAGCCTTGAGATATCATTATTCTATTTTTATTTGGCCATGTAATGACATTTTGCATTTGAATTAATGAATTTGCTTTTCATAATTTTATTGAGTTTGATTTGCAAAATTTTAAAAGTTAACTATTATCTTAAATCCAAAAAGCACATAATATGGAGAAAAATCCTAAAAATATAATAGCCCAGGACTATTATTTATGTCTTGATGCCAAAATGACAAAGAATTGGAAAAAAAAAAGTTAAATACCATTACTCCAAAATATATATTCAAAATAGGTAGCAGGACCACTATTTAGTTGTGTCCTAAAACCAAATTCAATGCCTAAATGCAGTCAAATTCACCTAAAATTTAACATACATTCATCACCAAAATGTGCCCAAATTTAACTAAAATTTAACATAAATTTATCCCAAATGAAATTTAGAAAGATATGGTAGAGGTTTCATTGACTCCACATTGCAAAAAGTAAACGATTCTCATGTGTCTCAAACTATTTGGAATTTTATGCACTGGCAATTGCACCTTTGTTAGACACACCTCCCTTAGAAAAACCTTCCCTTGAAGTAATACCAAATCTGGATTGCACAACCATGTTAAAGCTTCCTTGAGTAGCACTTTCATTGCAATCAACAAAGCTTGATGGTTGATTTTGAGCTTGTGGTTGTTCTCGAGCAACAAAGCTGGATGATTAATCTTGAGCT
This sequence comes from Saraca asoca, assembly GCA_026873985.1. Taxonomy (NCBI): domain Eukaryota; kingdom Viridiplantae; phylum Streptophyta; class Magnoliopsida; order Fabales; family Fabaceae; genus Saraca; species Saraca asoca. The sequence goes on along the minus strand of JANHAO010020955.1, from coordinate 7,388 downwards.
TGTGGTTATTTTCAAGCTTTCTACAAAAAAAAAAGGAAGCAATAACAGGTTTTGATAGCAAAAGCAACAACAAATGATAGCAGAAACTAAAGCAATTTCAAGGATAGTAAAAGCAAGAACAAATTATAGCAGAAATCAAAGCAATTTCAAGGTCTTAACAACAAAAACAAGAACAAATGACAGTATAAACCAAAGCAATTTGAAGGTCTTGACAGCAAAAGCAACAACAAATAACAACAAAAAAGCACAACAAAGGCAATAAGTAATAGCAGATGTTATAGACATAAATTACCCTCTTTGCTTTCATTATTAAGTATTGCTTTATGGCCTTAACCTAGGTAGATGCTACTACAGTAAAAACAACTATCTTTCCTAATGTTTAAGACCTTGTTGTAGGTGGTATTTGTGAAGATCCTTGGCTTGGAGGAGGTTCTTGGCTTGGAGCAAGCTTTTACTTATATTAGTGAGTTAAAATTAAAAATTTCATAATAACAAGTTTTAGAACAAATTAGTGACATATATGATATGATTTACCTTGTTCACCCTTTTTTTTCCTTGCACAAATGCCCTTTGGCAACCTCTTGTGTTATGGCCTAGTTGTTAATAGTTACTACACTTCACAATAGTTGACCTCTTAGCTTTGGTAGATGCTGGTCCCTTGTCTTTCTCTCTTCTTCTACTCTTTCTTGGCCTACCAGGCATTCTAGCTAATGGAGGTGGCTACACTTCAGTGTCTTCCATTTTGTTGGGGTTAGGTAATGGAGTGATAATATGTGAGTATGATTCTAAATACATTGAAGCGCTATAAAATCTATCACAATATTCTTTAATCTTGGCATGATTATGTACTATATAAGCAGCTGTATGTCTGCAAGGCAAGCCACTAATAGCCCAGGCTTTACACCTATAGATTCTTTCTTTTAAGTTTACAACAAATATAGTGAACCCATCTTACACTTCAAATTGGTTTTTACTAGCAACATGCACCTTGCACAGCTTACCATCCTTAAGTGTGGTATTTCGTTTATCTATAATTTTTTGACCTGCTTTCTCACTCCATGTACAACCTTGTTGACATTTTTTATGAAAACTTTCCATAATCTTACACTTTAACCCATCTATCAAAGTTAGAATAGACTTGTCCCTAAGCTTATCAATCCATTGATTAAAGACTCATACACATCGTTTTTGATGTGAGGCCTTTTGGTTCTTGGATCGAAAACATACTTATTCCACCTATAAGCTGGTATGTCTACCAAAGTTTTGTGTGCTAGTCCATTTATTTGCTTTAGCTTTCCCATTGCCTTATTGAATAAAAAGGTGTTTGGTGCTGTGACATCCATCCAAAAATACTCCTTCAGTATAACCTTTGGATGTTTTGTTTTAAAGTTGTTCAATAGATGCTTAAAATAATGTGTTTGCCAAGCAGTTGGAAAAAATTATATTACAACATTAGGTATTCCATACATAGTATAGCAAAATTTATTAATTTCAATTTTTTGTAATATAAAATTTGAAAAACAAGCATGAAAACCAGTACCTTTTGCTTGTTACTCATAAAAGTGAATGGATTGTCTTCATTCTCAAGACCTATTGTCTCATGTGAACAATTTTAAAAAAAATAACTAAAAGTCATTATTCTCTTTCTTAGCAATCATGAAGGTAATAGGGAATAAACTGTTATTTGTATCAAATAAAATTATTGCAAGGAGAACTCTCCCATAAGAGCCTTTTAGATGGCATCCATCTAAGCTTATGCATGGCCAACAACCCTTTAAGAAGCCTTGTTTGCAAGTATCTAAGCATACAAATAGTCTTCTAAATCTAGGAACTTCATCCATGTTAGTTCTTGGCCAATAATCTACCTTCACAACATTACTAAGGTTCTTTTCATATAGTATCTTGGCATAATTATGTTTTTTCTTAAAGCTGTTTGCATGTTTCCCCTCAATCTTTTCTATTTCCCTTCTTCTTGCACTATATAGTTACATTAGATGTGGCTGAACTCTATATTTGTTGTTTAACTCATTGTACATTAAATTATAACTTATATGAAGATCAATTTTTAATGAACTCTCTAACTTCTTAGCCACCTAAGTTAATGTTGTATTAGTCATAATGGATGTCTTGATACAATTATGCTTATTTCTGTAACTTTTAATCATGTAGGTTGTGCCATCAGGTAGTGGAGAAGTATGGATCCTCCATGGACATCCATCTACAACACATATGACAATAACTCGTGCCTTTTCATTTTCACTCTTATAATATCAAAGTTCTCTTAAATTATATAGTCTTATAGAACTTTCCTATGCTCATGTACATCCACAAAGATCAAATTTTTCCTCTAGATGCATCCTCTTGGTACTTAAATGTTTTCCCTTTGATATTCTTATTCATGTCAACTTGTGTACCTTCCTTGCCATTGTCATCGGCTGGTTCAAATTCACCATGTAACTGAACTTCAAGCTCATCCTCACTTTCCTCAATCATTTCACATTGTGTACTTGCATCACTTGCCTTAATTTCTTCATTTGCTTCCCCACCATCACACTATTCATAATCAGCATCTTCAACATCAAATTCAATAAACATGTTCCTTGGTTCTGGATTGGCATCATAATCAAAGTCAATTTCTTCATCATTTGAATTAGTTTCAACATCTTCTATTTCTCCATCATTTGTATCAATTTTAGCATCTTCCATTTCACCATCATCTCCCATTTCCCCATTCTCATTAGCTTAGGTCTTAGGTTCAATTTCAAGCTTAATACTATTTTGTTTGGATTTGGTTAGTGCTATTGGATGGTGATGTATTTAATGCCTTAACAACTTGGACATCGCTAATATCTAAGTAAATAGCACTTTGACCAATACACATATCAAACATTTTCATGATGTCACTATCATTGGATAAAGTTAAAAATTAAAGTGCAACTTACACCAACAGGAATATCCAATAAAATGCTTTTGTTATATGCATTTTTTGGATGGGCTAACAAAAGGCCCAGCTAAGGGGAGCCCAGTCCACTAAAGGGAACCACTCCCAGCCAAAGCTTTGTTGAGCATGCAAACCGAGAAGAAGACAGTTCATAGAGGCTGATTGATGGGAAGCCTGCAAGAGTCGAATTGTAGACCTAGCCTTTTTTGTATATAGGACTTTGTGTAATAAGAAAAAGAGGTATTCTGAGAGAACTCATTGTAAATGAGAGCTCAGGGAGTAGAGAGCCAGAGAGCTCATAAGAGAGAAACTCCTATAAAACTCTGTATACAGCAAGTATTTTTCCAATAATAAAATCAACCGTGGACGTAGGGTCTGGTATCGTTCGAATTTGGCCGAACCATGTTAAAAAATCTTATGTTCTTCTCCTTCTTCTTTTGATTTCTACACCAGGTTATAGTTACGAGTTCACCGAATCATTTCCCGTTGGCTGAGATTTGGGTCTTCTGTACTAACCAAATTTCATCGTCAATAGCTGTCATACAAGTATGTTAGCAACTCAATATAATTGTATCTATTCAGGTCAATTGGGCCTAAGACATACTGCTTGTCATTGTATCAGATGTAAAAGTTAAACAGTTTCAAGAATCTAAAAAAGAAAATTTTAGACATATAAGTGTAAGGTTAGCATACAACAATCCACAAGCATGCAATGCACTTATCAAAGGGGGGAAAAATCAAAATGAAACAATCAATGTATTTTTCAAAACGCAGGGGAGGTTCGTGTAATGTTCATAAAACCTAGGGGAGGTCATTGTTACGTTCATATAATATAGGGGAGGTCGGTGTAATGTTCATAAAATACAGGGAAGGTCCGTGCACATTACCCCTACCAGTACATTAATAATTAAAATACAACTTCAAGCTAACCCTAAATTCCTATATTAATCGACATAAAAATACAATAATAGATTAAATCCTTAGCTATACCCATCAACAACCATCAATAAAAAAAACAAATTAAATCCTTAGCATAAAAATACAAGAACATATTAAATCAATTAGGTTATAAACTCACCTAAAAAATAATCTCTGGCTCAAGGGATCTGTGAACTCAACCTCAGATTACCAATTATGCGATCTATGAAGCCAGAGACAATAGAAGAATGTCAATTTGATGAATGAAGCTAAAGAGAATTCGATTATGAGCGAAGCCAAAGAGAATACAAGGGTTTTGATTTGATTAGTGAGCACATGGAGTAAGATCAATATAAATAGGAGGGCATTTACATCATTTCATAATTTTGAAAAAAAAGAAATAAAATTAAGAAATTAAAGTAGCATATTCAAGGAATATTCTGGATAGAAAAATAAATGTGGATTAATGTGTAGATTTAAAAGATGTAGGGGTGGTCTGTGTATTAAATTACACGAATCTCACTTGTACTTCTAAAATCTACATAAACGTCCCTAAAGTTAAAGAAAAAAAAAGCACTATAGATTAACCCTATTCAAAATTTCGTTAGTCATTTCCATTAAAAAAGTTGTTTGATGTCAAGTTTGGTCATATAATCTCAAAAATACTTTTTACTTTGTTGAAGAAGATTAATACATCTAGCTAACTTCATTTAGGACCAATATTTGGATCATTAATCAACCAAAACTTTATCTCTAATTTATCTTACCTCCCAGTCATATTTAAAGATCTAAAAAAGCTTCACTTGGAAGTTAAATTATGAAAACCAAATATCCAGTGATTCACTAATTACTTCAATCAAATCTTAGGATAAAAAGAATTCATCAAAGTTTCCCTCAATTCTCAAGTATTCTACAAATTTGAATAAAAGAAAAATAAAAGATTAAGTTGTCTCTAACACATATATATTGCAAGTAACATACAAAATCTGATATGAAAGTTAGGAAAATGGCAAAAATTTTAAAAGTTGGAAGTTCTAGTAAAAGAACATAATTAAAATACAAAAGAAACTCAGCTAGGTCCATCCCGAACTAAACAAAGTCTAAAAACAATGGTGCTTTAAAAAGGAACCATTATGACAAAATCCACTGCACTAATTCAACAATAGTGGTAACCGATGGCACAACAACAAGACCATGGAATAGAACGACACACTGTGATAGCTTGGTGGAGCACTAAACTGACCTTACATTAAAGGCACTAGCCAAATCGAATATCCAATTCCTTACTCTACTCTCCATGTGCATGCATAACAATGAAAGCCTCAAATGGCACTAACATCCATGGCAACTCTGAGATTTGTGATGTGGTCAAAGAGGAAAGTTTGCTCAACAATCTAGTTTGGTGGGGTTCTCTAATAGAGAAGAAAGGAGAAGGTGGGGTAAGTCAGGGTTATGGCAACAACAGAGGCATGGGTACACCAACAAGAATAGATGGTGGCATTAAGAAGAGAGGAAGGAGAAGTTTGGGAGGAGAAAGAAGAAGGAAGAGTGTAAAAGTTGGGAAAAGATCAGACAAAGAAGGTTAGCAACTTCTATCACATATTTTTTATAAATAAAATGTTAAAAAATCATTTCATAATGTTAATTTATAAAATTAAAAATAAAAAAGAATATAAGAATATTAATCAAATATCTCTAATGGAAGCCATTAAATTTAACTAATGTGTAAATTTTAGAAATATATGAGAAATTCATGTAATTTAATAAAACCTAAAAAACAGTCAAAATATTTTACTTTTTTTTATTTTGTTATAAAAATAACATAAAATAGTACTGTGAATCTCAATATTAACCTTATAAAGGTAACTGTTTCTTCAACCAACAACCGCAATGATCACCATCACACCAACCACCAAAATCTCTCCTACCTTTACCACCATTCAACCCATCACCTTCATCCCCACCATAATCACCAACTTCATCAACACAATAATTTGTATCCATGTCATTTTTATAGAATTTTTATTAAATATAAGCCAAAGACATAAAATTAAAATAGTATCAAAGGTGATTTTAAAATTATTTGACTAAGCAAATTGTAGTTTGCTTTTGCAGTGATCCTTGGAAAAGTAATTATGAAAAAAAAATGATGACACAGCTCATCATCATGCTAATTTTAGGGGTGCTTCTTGTGTTGAGCTAATGCAGGAGTCCTTGCAATAAGTTCATTTGTATTTTACACCTAGGAAAACTAGGAGTCAACAAGAATTTTTTTTTTAAAAGTTTTTGCTTCTGCTCTCAATTAATGCTTTATCAAGTTTTATAGAATTAATTTTATTTTATTTCAATAGAGTTGATTTTATTTTATTTGTCAATAAATTTTGTTATTTAAAAATTATGTAAATAATAATAATTTTAATTTACCTGAAAATGAATTTCTTTGTTTAATACATATTAAAAAAATGTATGAAATTCAATAAAAAGTAGATTTTGATATTATTATGATAAAAAAAGTTAGAATAAATGTAAAGTATTTGATGTAGTATGTGTTTGACAAAATGAAATGAATTATAGTGAAATTATTAATAAGTTTGATAAATTTCATAATGACATAAATATAATTAAAACAAGAATTATAAATGAAATAAAATCTCTTTTACTTTAAATTCAATTATCATTTTAAAAAAAATTATTTAAAAATGAAATGAAATCTTATTTTTTAAAATTTAATTACTATTTAAAAGAGAAATTTATTTAAAAATAAAATAAAATCTTATTTTTAAGATACCAAAATAGAGAAACTATTATGAAACACAATAGGGATATGTTAATATAAGAAAGTTTAAAAAGTATAATACAATACCACACGTATAATACAGCACCACACATATGTGTTCCCCCACACACATATATATTACAATAAAATAAAATAATCATCTAATTTTAAAAAAATAAATTAAATTTGATGTATCTTAAATATTTGCATTGGTATTAAGAATATAAACCTAAAATTTAACAAATTAGAATATTCCTTTCCAGTAGTGTAGCTAAATAAATATATTTAATGGAATCAATTTTTATATGATTGTGTATCAATTAAAAATAGGACCAATAAGACAAAACTTAGATGCAGTTCCCTACTTGCTGAATGTGCTGTTCCTCAATCACAACACACCATGTGGATCATTATGCACACATCAACAGCCAACTCAGATGGCTGACCAGATGCAACATCAACACCCAAAACGCACCGTTTCATCTAAGTTTTGGACGCCCAAAATGCAGTGTTGCCCAACAATGCCCAAACCTGCATTTCAGCTCCTCCTCCTCCCTCCATCTTCGATCGCAAGCGAGCCCTAGGGAGACCTCAAAGCTGGCTATTCTCCCTCCATCTCCGATCGCGAGCCCTCTTTCTTCAATCGACGTCTATTTGTTTATTAGAAAAATATTGATGATCATGTCAATATAGGTCATAAATTTGCATTCAATCTGACCACTCGATAGATCTACAATCAATGCTTCTGTCAGG
>JANHAO010020954.1:0-12666 GCA_026873985.1 Saraca asoca | reverse complement strand
CTGAAATATATGAGATTCACATCTATTATTATTTCTATATCCACTAATAGATTCACAATGAAAGGTGCATGCAAGAATTTCTTGGTGCAAGAAATTTTTTAATAAATCTTAAGCACGAGATTGAAACAATAATTAATATGAATTTCATCTGTGTTAATATATTACATAAGTGTTTAGTTTATTCCTTTCCTCATATCAATGGTCAACTTATATCCATGCAAGAATTTCAAGGAGAATGCCTAGCCAAGCTTAGGAATGTAATGGTATATATAGAGGTCAAAGTTCAACATTAATGCTTGGTTCATCTAAATAGTCTCTAGCTTTTACTTTGCGGATGAATGTTCTATATGTTACATAATGTCACACTTTGACAGCTCAATTGTCAGAACATGCAGTGCTTAAACTCTTTACTTGACACTTAGTCAATTAGTACTTGAGAATAAACCAGCTAACCAATCATATATCATTGAAGTTTCAAAAATAACGGGAAATACCCACAATTTATAGCAGAGCAAAGCAACCATAAGAATAAATCACATATATAAGACATAGCAATCAAATCGCATAAAAAGGAAACCAAATCATTCACATAGACAATCATGGTGCATTCATGCAAATCAAACAAATGCAAATAAATATGGCCAAAAGTAGAGAAATTTCATAGGACAATATTTCAATTGAAGAAGGGCTATTTCTTTATTCACATTTAAAATCCTCTTTACAAACTCCCAAGTGTGTAGGGGAGGCTCAAGGCCATACACTCAATCCTCTAGACTAGTGCCTCAATGTCCATATACCCACCATAGGTCACCAGATACTTTTCCTAAAGAGCATTCTAAGTCAAAGCCCTAATGGCAAGAGTAAACATATTTTTTCTAGTTGACATAAGGGATTTTCTCCTATCTCAAATGCATTCTATTTCACCAAAACATATGAACATGAAGATAAAAATATAAGGACCACAACCATGTGTTATTTGCACTGGACAAGTTACCTTGGTCAAAATTACATAAATGCTCTCAAAATCGAGAAAAATAATCTATGTGAGCATTTTCTCTCAAATTCATGCCACATGATCTTCTTTCCATGCTTAATTTTTGTGCAAGTTTCATTTAGATCCAAGCACATTTTCTTGCCAAATTTGGTCACAAGTCCTAAACAATGACATTCTCCCCCACTTGAAAATGTTGATGCCTTCATTAACAATTTAATCTAACACAACATAGATAGAATCTTTAGTTAGCTTCCCTCGAGTTTCTCTCTTGACTTCTTCTCTATTTATCTCTTTGCACTCTACCAATCTTTTGCCTTTAACACTTTAGTCTGACACTGCTCCTTGAAAGTCTTCGATATGCTCTTCTTTAGCTCTTCTTAGGCTTTCTTCTACTTGTCTCTCTAACTTGTTGTTATGATGAAAATGAGCTATCTCCATAACTCTCAAGCTAATTGTGTTTGTAGTTGAGCAATAGCTATGTATTTAGGTTGCACCTACTATCAACTGGTCCCACATCTAATGTCCCATACCACTGACATGAGAAATGTAAGTTTCATGCTTCGTTCGAGTACAAGTATCACCTTTTGTCAACAAAACATGGCCTGCTTGCAAGTCATATACCTTGCTCATAAGTTTGTTGGCATGATTGTTTTGACATTCCATAATACCTTGCTGTGTACTCTGCTACTCCAACAATACCATTCTTGGAACATGGACTTGACACCCAACAAGTGTCTTTATGATCACTCAAACACAATACCTCGATGGTACCCCCTACTATGACTGATTGAGTTAAACAAAGAGTTATCTATCACCCTTGTTCTGGCATTCCACATGCCTGTGCTCTTAAAGGTTATTATGATAAACTCAAGCACTCTGAAAGTGGCATGAGCAATTGCGACAAGTTGGTCCTCACAAATAAATGAATGAATTTGTATGCAAGAACTTCACAATTAGATATAATAAAAACATTGGTGTTAGGCAGCTGCTCCACAAATACACTATGCCTTGGACTTCCCTTTGCTATTAGGTGTTCAGGATGATCCTAAAACTTGCTAGTGGGATGACATTCCATCACCTCTTTCCTCACTCTTGGAGTTGCCACCCTTGCCTGACTGGCTACAATTAGCAGTGCTCAAGCCCCTTCCGTGGGACTTCATTCGAGGAAAGCTAATGTTGTAGTCAAATAAGAATTTAGCTATGTCACCTCTTCCATGAAGCTTTTGACTCTCCTCCTTTAGAGTTCCATGGTAGCTTCTTACGATAGACCGTCTAGGTATCAAAATAACTTATCCTTTTCAATAATGTCCCTTATATCAAATATGATCATCATGAATATCTTCATGTAGGCTTGAACTGATCCAGTCTATCTCAACTCTCACAATTTTTATTGAGCAAGATAGTCTACATTTTTAGGATAAAAGTGTACCTGTAATTCCTACTAAAGCTCTTTTGACTTATTGATGCTGCATCTTCCCTCTTGGATTGCTCAATACTTAGTCCTCTACCAGACCTTAGCGTTTTCCATGAGGAACTTGGTAGCTTAGTTCAACTGTTCTTCCTCAAACGTAATGCCAGTTGCTTAGAAAAATTGGCTTATATCGAACACAAAATTCTCATCCTTTTGTGCATCTCTCACCCTCATATATGGCCTTGGTTTGGGAATTTTTGCTTTCCCCATTCACTCTAAGGCAACACCCTCTTGTAAATTTTACCCAATCGCCATCATCAATTCCTTTACTGAGGTTGTTATGTCACTCATCTCAACATGAAGAGCTACTACAACATCCTTCACCTTATTGATAAGGTCATTTATAGCATGCCCCAAATCCTTCTAATTATTTTCAATCACAACAAGCCGTTTATTGAATTGAGATTCATGACTCAATACTCAAGAGATTCCCAATTCTTGGCCTTGTAGAATAGTGCAGGGATCTCTTCATTTTCCATATTTCTTATGGTTTTGGCTACTCCTCCGAGATTCTTGAATGCAACATCAATTACACCAAAGTGTGTAGCAAAACTCATTTTCTTTGACATAATAGTGTATGAATAGGGTGTAGTGAAAATAAGGATGTGTGGTCTCAGTCAGGCTCTGATACCAAACTATCACTACTGGCATTAAGAGATCTCCTCAGCAACATGATGCACTTGTCGCCTATCCTGCCTACTTCATCACCCTGCCTACTTGGTCACCTTGCCTTCTCCTCTATGAGCTTTGTGAGACATAAGTGCTCAATAAGATAAGCACTTGGCATGGAACTAATCCTAGGTGGCAACCTTTGGAACCTACCAAAGCCCTCCATTATGGGCCAAAGCCCTTAGGTGGAAAGTCACACTTTGCCATTGTTTACGTGCGAGAGTTCCAAAGGATTAGATTTTGAAATCCTTTGCTCTCATATCAAACTGTCATGGTTTGGTAGCTCAATTGTTGAAATGTATGGTGTTTAAACTCTTCACTTGGTACTAAGTCAATTAGTAACTAATAATAAAATAGCCAATCAATCATACACTATCTTTGTTTCGAAAGTAATGGGTAACACTCACAATTTGTAGCATATCGAAGCAACCATAAGCATAAATCATATAACACATAACAACCAAATCACATTTAAAGGCAACCAAGTGATTCACATAAACAATCATGATGTGTTTATGCAATATGAACAAAGTGGACAAATGTAGCCAAAAATAGATTCGTGGGACAATATTTCAATTAAAGAGGGCTACTTCTTTATTCACACTTAAAAGTCTTGTTACAGATTGCCGAGTGTGTAGGGGATTCTCAAGCTCACACACTTGATCCCTTAGATTAGTGCCTCTATGCCCACCTCGAGTCACTAGACACTCCCCTTTAAAAAAATATTCTAAGCTATAGCCCTAATGGCAAGAGTAAATATACTTTTTCCAAGTTGATATAAGGACTTTTCTCCTAACTCAAAAGGGTTCTAATGCACCACAATATATTGACATAAAGATAAAAATCCAAGGATCACAACCATGTGTTTATCTACTCACACTAGACAAGTTACTTTGGTTAAAATCACATAAATAACCTTAAAACGTGGAAAATAGGAAAAATAATATATGCAAGCATTTTCTTTGAAGTTTTCACCACATGATCTTTTCTTTATGCTTAATTTTTGTGTCAAGTTTTGTTTGAATCTGAGCATATTTGCTTGTTGAATTTGGTCACAAGTCCTAAACGGTGACATATACGCATTGACTATGGGGTAACAGAGGATTACATAGACCTTGAGATTGGCATCCTATATCAAGTAGCTAAGTTTTTCATAGAATATGAAGAAAATCATTATACATCCTCAAATAAGTACAAAGGTAATCAAGAACCTACTACAATATTAAAATAATTATATGCCCTATGAAGCTTTCCAAATGGGAAAAATAATTGCTATGCCTTAAAATCCAATGAGGGCAAAGACATCAACTATCTCAGTAGAGCTACATTTGCATATAGAAACTATGATTGGAAAAATTAACACCTAATTTTTTGAGTTGCATCATGTTGTCAATCTTTGGGCAATGATTAGAATCCAAAATATTTATGTTGTTATTGAGGTTATCTATTTTGCCTCAAATGATAACATTGATGTGTGCCCTGTTAACATAGGACAAAGGACGCATTTCAATTCATTGTTGGAATTATGGCTTTTATTGAATTCTTCTTACTTCATCCTATCTAATTCACTGCCACTGGTTTTCTCCTAACAAGCCAAGCCACTTTCCATGTCTTTTTAGAACAATAGCTATAGCACGCCTGGCATAGTGTCATGGACTAGTAGCTTTCTAGCTAAAACCATATGGTGCACGATGCCAACTCTTGACTAATATGATAGCCTTCCAATAAATTTGAGCCACACTTGGATAGATAATCAGGGAATTGAGATTCTGTCACCTATACAACCAAAATCCCATGTGCAACATGTCCGTAAGCAAACATGAGTGTGTAGTCAAAGCATTAGCACATATCTAGTTTCAAAGAATGTGCCACACAAGAAGTCTCTAGTTCATATTGAAAAGGGACTTTTTTTATATAAGGAAAGGGATAACTCTATTTTATTAATATATACCTCATTACATAGTTTAGAGTTTGTAGGGAGTGTACCTATGCTCTACACTCAAATCTTTAGCCTAAGTCACAGTGTCCACCCTAGGTCTCCGAACACCCCCCATAAAGAGCATTTTAAGCAAAAATCCTAATCACAAGGGTAAACATATTTCTTTTGAGTTGGCATAAGGATTTTTCTCCTATGTCCTAAGGTTTCTAATGCATCATCTCATATAGACATGAAAATAAAAATTCAAGGATTTTTTTACTCAAACTCGATGCTCAAAAGACACAAATAACCCAAAACAGGAAAAAATTGGAAATATAATCCACCAATGTATTTGCCCCTAAATTCACACCATAAGGCTTCCTCTTCATACTTGATTTTTTTGCCATGTTTCATCCAAAACCAAGCATGCTGACTTATGAAATTGGTTCACAAGGCTAACTTGTGACATTCTCCCCCACTTCAAATGTCAATGCCCTTATTGACACCTCAGTCTAACATAGCTTCTATAAAGGTGTTGACGTCGAATTTTGGTTGTATCCCAAACTCTGGCCAACGGGGGATTCTTCGGGATCCCAAGCCTATTCTTGGTTTATAGATGAGAAAAAATGAAGTAGATGAAGTAAATGGTTGAGAGAGTTAAGGGAGGACACTCGATTTTATGTGGTTTGGCTAAATCCAAGTTTTTTGCTGGATCCAACGTCCACAGTAGAGATTTTTATTATTGCAACTTAGCAGAGCTTCTGTTTACAAGGATTGACCTCTTCCCTTCCTGCTAACAATGCAATCCTATTTATAGAGGAGGGATGAGCTTCATGCATTAATTGCAAGCTATAGTAGTATCATATCAAATAAATGAAAAAAGATAATGAAAAGACCATATTCCAACTGTAGGCTGTGGAGGTGGGTTTCTTAGGCTGGCTTGTAGACTCACAACTATTACCGTCCCAAGCAAGATACTTTGGGCACCTCGAGTGGGAGTTCCTGGCTTCGGGGTTTGTCACAGGGGCCACTGCAGCGAGGAAGCAGGTACAAACAGAGTGACATCAACCTTATCAGGCTAGTCGTAAACTCTTCTTGTTAGTCGTGGTGTCGTTGAGATACTCCTTTGGGAAGTATTCCTCGTGGCCTCATTGCACAGCGACGAGTGAAGCAGGGCTTGGCACTTTACTTCGTTTGTTGCTACTCTCTGTTATCTCAAGCGAAGCTTTCCAATAGCTCCTCATTAGGTTGTGACAACTGGTCTTCGTTTCCTTGGGGGCTCGTTCTTGCGAGGCCCATTTTCAATATACAACATGAGCCCCCCAACTCTCAGTTTGCGCAGTGAGCTGGGAGTTGAAGAACATCTTGACTTTAATTGATCAAAAGTTGAACCGTCTTTTTCCTTTCCCCAGGTTTTGTTGTTATCGAAGCACATCCGGTAATTACGACTGCATTTAAGCTGGTTCTCTTTTGAGGCCATTAATGCGTGCGTTTAGGGAAGATGGATCATGACTCATTAATGATCCGTTCCTTGCTCTATTTAAGGGGGAGACCATCCTTCAGTTTCTATCACTCGCAACAAACCATGGAATATCCTGATGAACCACCTTCGAAACTTAGGTCCTTCCTTGAGGCATGTATGGTCTGCTACATATGTGATTCGGAAGAATCGTTTTTCCCAGTAATGTGGGAGGATCTTATATGGATCCTAAATTATGTCTTTCTAGTTCCGCCATAAGGCGGTTCTTTGATCGGTTATGCCTCCAAGTGCTTTCTAATCTGATCTTTTCAAGAGGTGCAGGTGGTCAAGGGAAAGAGGGATGCAACATTGCTGTTGGTGATCAATTGGAAGAAGAACGACTGTAGTGTGCTGGTCTTGCAGTCATCCACGACTGGCTTCCTCTTTCTCTCTCTTCTTCACTTTTTTTTAGGCTTCTTTTGCTCCTCAACTAGCTTATATTTAGGGTTCCCCATTGTATTTTACCTTGTTTTGTATTCAGAGCTTTCTGATGTGAACATTCCTTGCTGAGGCCTTTTAGTGAATAAAATTGCCTTATTTTCCATTTTGCACATGGCTTGATTGATCTGGTCAGTTTGTATGCACCTGAAAAATAGAGTTAGATATATGCATACTTGGTCACAAGCGAGCTGTGACTTACTTATTCGCATGAGAGCTGCGAAGTGGAAAAAGGTGAGCAATCTTGTGCTCAAAAAGATTAGTGCACATGAAAGCTGTGACTTACTTAATCATATGAGAGTTGCGAAGTGGAAAAAAGTGAGCGATCTTGTGCTAAAAAAGATTAGCGCATGAAAGCTACGACTTAGTGGGGTGGCCGATCTTGCGGCCGGGGCGATCTCGCGATCTTGTGCCTAAAGAGGTGACCGATCTTGTGGTCAGGGCGATCTTGTGCCCAAAGGGGTGGCCAATCTTGTGGTCGGGGTGATCTTGTGCCAAAAGGATGTATTTTACAGTGTCCCCTACACCTCAGCGAGCTCAAGGCTTAGTTGGTGAGCCATTTTTGAGCGTCTCCATGCCTCAGTGAACACGTTTGCTACACTAGCCAGTTAGCAAGCTCGCAGCTCAACTGGCTGAGTGAGTTTATTTTAAAGCGTCTCCGTGCCTCAGCGAGCCAGTTGAGCCCGTAGCTTAACTGGTTGAGTGAGTTTATTTTAAAGCGTCTCCATGCCTCAGCGAGCTCGTAGCTCAACTGGTTGGGTGATTCATCAATTTATCTCCGGATTAAGCTCCAGGGGAGGCCCTTAAGTAATAGATCAGAGTGCTTTTGCCTTTCATATGATTTATGACAGATCGACAACGTGTAAGTGACGGACATCGCTATCCTACCAAAAGGAAACTTAATATTAGTACACAAGTTCAGGAGTTGTTAGTACAATTTATAGATAATCACAGAAGTCTAAAAAATTATCCTGATAGTAGGGAACCGCTCTCGCTCAGCCCCCTGGTGGTGGCACTATGCTGTTGCTTGGAAGGCCGCACGATGTAGTCATGCAGGCATCCTCTCTTAATGAGATCTTTGATAGCATCTCGCAGTGCCCAACATTCCAAGGTGATATGTCTGAACTCGTTGTGGTATGCATAGAATTTCCCTCGGTTGATTCTGGATCTACCAGGCATTTTTAAGGGCAGAGGCCATCCGAAATCTTCCTTGTCCTTCTCCATTGTGAAGATCTTGTCTTAAGCATCTGACAAGATGCTATAGCTGCTATGGCGGGCCTGAAACGGGGGCCCCTCATCCTTTCCCTTCTTCATGGATCGAAGCTTGGGGTTATCGCTCCTGCTTCAACAATTGTTCCTTTTCTTGTTCAATGTCGAACTGCCTGCCTCAAGGTTTCGTGGGTTGAAAGTTTCATCCTACCTGACTTATTTTATGGCCCACTCATAGAATTCTCCCAGGCTGCTTATTGGGGATTTGTACAGGCTTTTAAATAGCTTTCCATCCCTGGGGAGCCTCACGGAGATGTCGGTCAGAATGGCTTCATCTGAGGACTTCTCAACATTATTGACCTCGCTCCTGAAATGAGCGAGATAATCTTTCAGCGCTTCCTACCTACCTTGGAAGATGGCAGCAAGATGGCACGAGGGTGTGAGTCACCTTCTTAGTGCCTGATACTGATTGACAAATTTTTCCTAACACTCTCCCTAGCCGCCGATGCTGCAAGCTGGGAGGCTCGTGAACCACGTGTGAAAAATTTCTCCCAAAGTAGCGGGGAAAACACGGTACTTGACTAAAGGGATACAAGCCTGAAGGGCCATCTGGATGTTAAACAGGTCCAGATGACTGTATAGGTCACTATCTCAGTCGTACAACAGGATGGTAGGGATCTTTAACTTAGACGGTAAAGTCTCCTTCATAATCTCCCTAGAGAAAGGGGTTTGCTCTCCAAGACGCTCCCGGTCATTTCGAGCCCGAGGGCACTCTTCCTTTGGCCATGGTAATGAGAAACCAACCAGAACAGGTGAGATCCCCACAGACGGTGCCAAAATGTTAACATTAGATTTTCATTGTATCCCAAACTTCGGCCAACAGGGGATTCTTCGGGATCCCAGGCCTGTTCTTGGTTTATAGATGAGAAAAAATGAAGCAAATGAAGTAAATGGTTGAGAGAGTGTAAGGGAGGACACTCAATTTTACGTGGTTCGGCTAAATCCAGGTTTTTTGCTGGATCCTACGTCTATGATAGACATTTTTATTATTGCAACTTAGCAGAGCTTCTATTTACAAGGATTGACCTCTTCCTTTCCTGCTAACAATGCAATCGTATTTATAGAGGAGGGATGAGCTTCATGCATTAATTGCAAGCTATAGTAGTATCATATCAAATAAATGAGAAAAGACAATGAAAAGAACATATTCCAACTGTAGGCTACAGAGGTAGGTTTCTTAGGCTAGCTTGTAGACTCACAACTGTTACTATCCTAAGCAAGATACTTTGGGCACCCCGAGTGGGAGTTCCTAGCTTCGGGGTTTGTCGCAGGGGTCACTGCAGCGAGGAAGCAGGTACGAACAGAGTGACATCAACCTTATTAGGCTAGTCGCAAACTCTTCTTGTTGGTCGTGGTGTTGCCGAGAGACTCCTTCATGAAGTATTCCTCGCGGCCTTATTGCACAGTGATGAGTGAAGTAGGGCTTGGCGCTTTACTTCATTTGTTGCTACTCTCTTCTATCTCAGGCAAAGCTTTCCAATAGTTCCTCGCTGGGTTGCGATAACTAGTCTTCGTTTCCTTGAGGGCTCGTCCTTGCAAGGCCCATTTTCAATACACAACAAAAGGTTTCTCCTTTCAAGCACTACTTCTCAAATCTTTATATGCGTCTTCAGCTTACTTCACTCGAGCTTCTCCTTCGACCACTCTATGCTTGTCCTTTTGAGTTAATATCATTTGAGAGGCTTTAATAAATGGCACCCTTAACCTAACATAACTTTTAGGATCATCATTAGTCTGCTACTCCTCAGCTCCTCCCTAGACTTCCTTTTGGTTTTGTCTCCTTGAACACACACCATTGAACATTTGCTTTCCTTCACAATCTTTGGGTAGTTGCCTCTGTAGACTTAACTTCATTATCCTGAAACAAACTCATGTGTCACTGTCTCTACAGCTATCCTGGCTTTGTCGCCTTTGCAACTTTACCTATCCCACTACCTTTGTAGTATTTAGTTATTGCCTCTATAACTTGTGCTTGCCTCATTACCTCGACAACTTGCCTACACACTATCCCTACACAACTTTTGATTTGAATTGCTACCTCTATAGCTTATGTGTGTGCTACCTCCAAAGCTTGTGTTCCTGTTTGGTATTTTGGACATCTACTAACAAATAGCCCTATATCCAATGTCCTAAACCATTGATGTAAGAGACACAAGTCTCATATCTTGTTCACACACAAGTCCTATACGTTGCTCACAAAACATTGCCTACTTGTAAGTCCTATAGCATGCTTACAAGTCTACTTGTGTTGGGCTCGATCAACCCATTGTACTTCCACTACACAACTTTCATATTCAATTGGATTCTCTATGCCTTCTCTAAATTGGCACCCTTATGGTATCTTTGACCATTACAATCTTTTGCATTTGATGCTATCTATCACTATGGTCCTCATGACCTCTTCTAGGTTTGCACGCTAAAGTGCTATCTCTTCGAAGTCAATACTGGCTCATCTCCCTTGACCCTCATGGCCACTTACTAATATCATCACCTTCATAGCAACATTTTCGATGATCAGTGCCCTCTCTTGGCATTTCTCGAGTGCATCCCTTTGAAGACTCCTTCTTCAAGCTCATCCTCATGATGGCTCCCTCACATCAACATCTTTGATGGGGGTTGAGCATCAAGCATCCTCCATTTTACCTTAAGTTTCACTTTGCTTATGCATGAACAATTGTGAATCTCATGGTCATTGCCATAATATTTTTCTTGCAACTATTTAGTGCTAGTCCACTATGCCTCAAGATCATTGCCGCTACTCTGCTACGTGACTATGTAGCTTTAGTTCACTACGCAGGTATCATTGTCACTTGTCATGCTACTATGATATGCTAACTCCTCTAGCATCTTGTCTCAAATCTTTTGGATAAGTGCTGTAGCCCATTCCTTGCATCCACAGATAGTGCACAATGGTCACCCATTTGAAATTCCAAATCCCTTTTTCCCTTGTTTGCATATTACTTTTGATAGCTCCGAGTAGTAATTAATTTTTCTCTGATAATTTTGATTTTCTCATTTGCATCTTGAACTAAATATGGGCCTAACAACTTTGTCTCGCCTACCTTAAATCACCCGATAGGAGATCTACATTTTCTCCTATACAATTCCTTAAAAAGAGCCATTTGAATTGAAAAATGATAATTGTTGTTGTAGGTGAATTCAATCAAAGGCAAATATCACTCCCGACTACCCTCAAATTTTAACACGTAAGCTCAAAGCATGTCTTTTAGAACTTGAATTGTTCTCTTGAATTGCCCATCCGTTTGATGATGGAAGGTTGTACTAAAGTGAAGCTATGAACCTAAAGCCTCTTGAAAAGATCTCCAAAATCGCACTATGAACTAGGTGCCCAAATAAGATATGATAAACAATGGGACACCATGAAGAGACATAAACTAATCTAAGTACAACTGAGCATACTGAGAAGTTGAATAAGTACTCTTTATTGGAAGAAAATAAGCACTCTTTGTCAGAAGATCCATAATTATCCATATAGAATTATAGCCCTTTGGTGTCCTTAGTAGTCTAGTAAGGAAATTCATGGTAACGCTGTCCTATTTCCACTCAAGAATCTCCATATTCTAGTATAAATATGCTGGTCTTTGATATTCAACTTTAGCTTGTTGACACGTGAGAGATTGAGAAACAAAATCTACTATGCCACATTTCATTCCTTTCTACCAATAACCTGTCTTCAAATCTTGGTACATCTTGTTAAGTAGGTCATGTGCATGAGTTTGGTATCGTAATTCATCAACATTAGGCACTCAAATCCAACCATGATAAGTTAAAGTTCTTTGTTCATTGACTGCCAAACCTAAATCTTGTTCTTTTTTCATTGTGTTGAACAACCTCTTTACATTCACATCTTATACCTATGCAACCACAATTTGATTAACAAGTGGGAACTACACCTGCAAGTATGCCAGAAGTGTCTTAGGTTCTAATATTTGTAATTGGAATATAATTGCTTCCACCTTGTGTAACTCTTGAATGATTGGTCTTCTTCACACATTGATATGAGTGAGACTCCCCACTAAATGCATCAACCACCACATTGGCCTTGCCTAGATGGTATAAAATGAAGTAATCACAATCTTTTACAAATCCATCAGCAATGACTACTAACTGTTTAGCCTTCTTCCTCTTCAATTCTATATTACAGGGTCTTATAAGGGTAAAAAAAAAAATTGTAAGCTTTTATAAAAATTTAACATAAAAATTGTAATATTTTTATGCATTTTATGTGAATTAATAATATAAAAATTATAAATTTATCATTTAGAATTATAAAAATATGTCCTAGTATAATTTTTTTGATTTAATTTTTTATTTTCTACTTCTTAATATTTTAAAGTCTAAAAATAATGATAAATAAATAGTAAAAT
>JANHAO010020953.1:0-12688 GCA_026873985.1 Saraca asoca | reverse complement strand
TGCTCATCATATGAGAAACACCCCAGCGTCTAGTCTCAACAGATCTAATAATACCCAGTTATCAGATCTCGACTAGTGTCATTTTTGTACAGAAGTTTATATCATTAATAATCACACTCACAAACCTATAACCCCTTATAGAATTGATTGAATAAAACAACTTCTCACCATGGACTTCATCTTATGCATGCAATGCATGATGAATGCAATATAAGATGAACATTCAACCTTTAATATCCAATCCACAGAATGTATAGTCTTGGATACAATAGGGCTCAATCAAATTGGCCTAGGGCACCCATCCAAACTAACAATATATCCATATATCTTGTCCAATTATCAGTATATCTTCAATGTATGAGATATTGCATTCTTCTAGAAGAATGTGACATGACATATGCTAGTTTAGTTATGAATTATTGATTTCCAATTTTCTCAATAATTCAACAACTAAGGATATTTAGAAATATAATTATATGTACAAATTATCTCATAATTATAATCTCAGTTGCAATTAATTTATATACAATTGTATTTCAAAGATTTTATCCAATAAAGTATACATATATCGAAACATATATATTAAAATTAAGTTGATAAAGAGGCCAAAACATCGTGTTTATTAAATATACTATGATATGTAGTTTCTATGCTATTATAACTTATTATCTCTACTACATCTATACTAACAAACTCCTACTTGACCTAGAGCTAATCATCCTTGTATCTTATCCTAATTCTTTCTAAATAACGCTTAAGCTTCTACTAGGATAGAGGCTTACTAAGGGGATTAGCTACATTGTTATCAATGGGAATTCATTCTATTCTTATTTCATTGTGCTTTATGATTTCTCTAATCAAGTGGTAATGCCTCATGACATGTTTGGATCTTTGATGAGACCTTGGTTCCTTAGTTTATGCTATAACTCCATTGTTATCACAATAGATCTCTATTGGATTAACAATGTTAGGAACTACCCTTAGTTCAATGATAAACTTCTATATCCAAATAGCCTCCTTTGATGCTTCTAAAGTAGCAAGGTATTCGACTTTGGTTATAGAACCTATTGTGGTATATTGCTTGGAACTTTTCTAGCATACTATACCTTTATTAAGAGTGAATACAAATCCCGACTGTGATTTGTGATCATCCTAACCTAACTAAAAACTTGCATTTGTGTGACCTCTAATTCTCAAATCAAGGTTTGCTTTATATATCAAGAACACATCTTTTGTTTTTCTTAAATACATAAAGGTGCTCTTAACTACACTTTAGTAGTTTTCACCTAGATTGGCTTGATATCTACTAGTAACACTTAGTGCATAGGACACATCTTGTCACATACAAAGCATGGCATAAATGATTAATCCTATTGTCAATGCGTAGGGAATTTCATTCATGCATTTTTGTTCATCTTATGTCTTAGGACATTATTTCCTAGACAAGTAAACACCATGAGACATGTAAGAACCCTTTCTTAAACCTATCTTAGCTAAACCTTTTTAGCACTTTGTCTATGTACGTGGATTGGGAAAGATCAAGCAACCTTTTAGATCTATCCTTATAAATCTTCATACCTAGAATGTAGCTTGCTTCTCTTAAATCCTTCATGGAGAATGTATTAGATATCCATAACTTAATAGATTATAATATAGGAATGTTATTTCCTATAAGCAATATGTCATCTACATACAGTAATAGGAAGATGATTGCACCCCTACTAACCTTCTTGTACACACATGGTTCATAAACATTCTTAATGAAATTAAAAGATTTGATTGCTTCATCAAAATGGATATTTCAACTCTGTAAAGCTTGCTTTAGTCCATATATAGACCTCTATAGTTTGCATACCTAGTGGGGTTCAGTCTTAAAGACAAAGCCCTCAGGTTGTATCATAAATGCATCCTCTTTCAGGTTTCTATTAAGAAAAGTTGTTTTAGCATTCATTTGCCTAATTTTATAGTCATAATATGCAACTATTGCAAGTAGAATCCTAATGAAATTCAACATGGCAATTAGCCAAAAGGATTCCTCATAGTCAATACCTTATACTTCTCTATAACCTCTTGCTATCAACCTAGCTTTATAAGTTTGTACTTTACCATCTGCATTTGCCTTTCTCTTAAAGACCCACTTTCAATCAATGGGTTTTAATTCTTCAGGTGCAATGACCATGTCCCTCACTTAGTTTTCAAGCATTGAATCCATTTTGGATTTTGTGGTTTCTTGCCACTTCAAGAAATCAATATCTGATATTTCTTTCTTATAACTAGTAAGTTCATTATTGATGAACATAATTTATACATATTTTATATCCCTTCTATACTTAGTCTTTTTTTTTTCATTTTTATGTGTTTAACTGGATACATGTAATTGGTTTTGTGATTGGCTCAATTTTTGTGCTTAATTAAATTAATTCGATAATTTGGCCCTGTGTCAGGTTTTTTAGTGTATCTTGAGTTCTGGATTCAATTTTGGGTGATTATTATGTCTTTAAAAAGCTAAGAGAAGGTTCTAAAAATTTCATGAAGATTCCAAAGCCTAATTTAGTTGTTTTGGAGGTCAAATGAAGCCCAGAAACTGAAACAGAGTGTTGTCCGGTGACCCAGAACCAATCATAGTATTTTCATCATAAGTGCAATTCCATCCATCATTTTAGTACAAACCTAAGCCCATAGGATAGCCAAGATCCATTTCCATAACTTTCATGAAGGGCTTGAGGTTAAACTATGTCTTTTTCAATTAGTTATAAGGCTGTGGACTTAAGTGCTAAATTCTATTATAGGTTAGACTGCTCTAAAAAGATTTTGGGTTTTGGGTCCACAACTTGAGCTAGGAATCAAATTTTCATGTAAGGTCAAGGCCATTAGACTCCTAGAAGACAAGATTATATTTCATATAAAGGGACCCATATTCAATTAAGCCTCCTTTCAACCCTAATCAGCAGCCCTAGTATAATTATTGTAGTGAGCCCTTATAAAAGCTCAGCTGAGCCACAATTGTAATAACTTGAGATCATTTCATTTTTTTCTCTATTCATGCGAAGAGGAAAAGCTTTGCTAGGGAAAGAACTCCTACCCTAATTAGATTTTCTCTTCTTCTTTATTTTTGCTTTTATTTTTATATTAATGTGCAGCTAAACTTCCATTTCAATCTAAGAGAAATTTTGCATCAATTCTCTAATTAATTGTGAGACTTGCTTTTATTATCAATTTATTTCTAATTTGAGTCTCTTGACTCTCTGTTTTCATGTTAATTTGCTTTGGATGATTAGTTAATAAGGCCCATTAATAAATTATTTATTATAATTTATTAGTTGAATTTCCATAAGCAATTTGTTTATTTATGGTTGTTTGGTTTAAGTAACAATAGGGTTTTGATTTGTTACTTGGATAAATCAATTACTTAGTGAAAATGGTGTAATTTAACCTTAAGCCCTTAACAAAAGTTACGAGATTTGATCTTAGCTATTCTATGGGCTTGGATTTGCACCAAAATGATGAATAGAACTCTACTTATGATAAAAATACTAAAATTGGTTCTGGCTTGCAAGATAACACTATTTTAATTTTGGGGCTTTATTTGACCTTCAAAACAGCTGAACTGAGCTTGGGACTCTTGATGACTTTTTTAGATCTTTCTCTTAGATTTCCAGAAACATAAGAATTATCCAAAACCAAAGTTGAGAAGTCAAGATATACCTAAAAACCTGAAACAATCTAAAATAAGGTCAAATTATCTAATTCAAGTAAGCACAAAAACTGAACAGATCATCAAACCAATTACAAGTATTTAATTAAGTACATAAACATAACAAAAAACTAAGTATAGAAAGGAAATAAAATATGTATAAATTGTACTCATCACTGATACACAAAATTCAAGGTGACAGAATGCTAGTACAGTCAAGCCATCGACCAGAGTTAAAACCCTATCAGGAATAAGTCCCAACGCACTCCAAATTTGAAAACCTGAATTTAAGGTAAAATGATTAAATCAAATGCAAATTTGATTCCTTTTATCTCATCTCTATGTTTTATTAAAAATTTAATTAATTAATTCTTTTGAATTTGGATGATTACAATAATGCATCTAGGCGTAAGACCAAATGTTAGTAAATCCCTATATCATGTGAATGAAAATTCTACTCTCTGGCTCCCTTTTCATATAAAGTACATTATTTTGAAAATTGCCCTTAACTCTTTTGATATATTGGGTAGTGGATATTTGGCCTAAGAAATCAAATAGATGAACATAATGAAGTAATGTTAGACCTACAGATGTTAGAAACATGAAGTGAACCAAGAATAAACCTAGGAAGTTGATGTATATGAATCTAGGTATTAGAAGAGATTTACATGTAGGATGTAGATTCAAGTTAAAAATTTAGGAATTGTTTTCAACTTAATTTTGTCTATAATTGTCTAAATATTTGTATGCTATGGGACAAGGAATGGAAAATTTAGTATTGATTTTAAGTTGGGGATATTCTTAGGAGTCCCAACTTTACATGATTATATGAGTATAAATTTATTAGCATAAAAATTTAGATCATTTTATATTTTCATATCATACAAATTTCGAAGAATTTCATTATAAGTTTGTTTTATGTTTTCAAGTTTAAATTCTTTTAATTATCATTTTGAAATATCACAAGTATTCTTGAAAGGTAATATTTATAAAGAAATGTTTATTTAAATGTTTTTATTAATTATTTTATGTTATAAATTTATTTAGTGTATTAGAATTAATTATTTTATTTACACTATTTAATTATTTAAGCCAATTATTATATTTTATCAAATTAAATTCGATTATTTTATTATACATACATTTGGTTAAAAGGATAGTTGACCGAAACTAAATCATACATTAGAAAGACGGGATAAACTAGGGAATGTAGGAAGATGAAGTTGGTTAGTTAACAAGGGTAGTTGAAAGGAATCTAATAAAAACCATATAAGTAAATGAAAAGTCTCATAGATTTTTATGTTTGAAAATTGATATACTAAGGTAAGATCTGAAAGATCTAAATGTACTAGGAGATGTATCAGTTACAAAACTATTTTATTATATCACATGGCAATAGATAATCAATGATCAGGTATGATGTAGGAGAACACAAAACTTATGACTTATAGAAGTTTATTAATGTCCTGAGGGACATATCAAATATCAATTATCAGCAGGCATCACTCTTTACTACCCACCATATGTCAATATAATTTATTTACAGGTCTTACAAGGTTAATAGAATGACAGAACTTTCGTAAGACAATTTCAGAATAAGTTTACGTTTATGACAGGATACAAGTATCACTAAGATTAAGGATAGTTAGTAAGGACAAGGAAATCAAATAAAAGGAATCTTAGAGATGGATGTGTTTTATGGAATACATCTATGTTTACTTGTGTGTGTATTATGAATTACATGAATTATATTTATATGTATGAACAAAAACATCTTCAACTCAAATTTAGGTTAACTTTTTCTTAAGTATTTAAGTTGTACTCACCCCATTCATTAATATTTTTTAGGTTAATGAATTTATTGAAGTCATCTAATATAGGAGATACTTTAAGAATTGCATGTAATTAAAATCAAGTACATGGTCCCTTTATTATACTTTAGTTGTCAGTGTCCTTCCAATCAAATAATGGATCGTAGTTATGGATTTAATTTAAAAAAAAGATGTATTTATTTCAAGGAACTAGATATTATTTAATTAAAATGATTTTTAGTAAATCTTATATATCACGTGTTTTAGACAAAAACGGATCCAAAAGTTACATTTTCCATATATTTTCATAATTTTTAAATTATGAAAAGATTTTCAGTAAAGGATTGTTTATGGATTTATTGGTCACCATATGACAATTCATGTCAATCGCACTCCTAGATTTTAGGATATGACAACCTCCTATTACCACACATTGTTATTGACCACCACTTTTCTCACCCACTACTGTTAACTATTACCCATTTTCGTTGACCACCACCTATCGTTATTGATCACCCGTATTACCATCCATATCATTGACCATTACCTATCATCATTAACTGATCAACTTTTTAGTGTTAAAAGCTCAATTTTCGATGAGAAAATTTTTGATAATTTAATAATATTTTTAAAAATATATAAATTAATTAAAATATAATATTGTAACATTTCTTAAAATCTTTTTAATCAAACAAAACATGATAACATGACATTCAAAAATCATATTTTCATGAATATTAAAATTTTTAAAAATGTATGATTTTACGAATCAAATGTCACTTAAAATATTCTCCAAAATATAAAAAAGATTCTATAAACCAAACACCCTATCATTGTCTTGATTTATTTCAATTAGGTTATTGCGATTTCCAATGCCCATGGGTCGTACAAAACTAATATATATAAATTAAAAAAAGTGACAATTGATTTTTTTCACTAAATAAAAATAAGGACATGATGGTCATAAATATTTCCTTGTTTTCAATATGTGACAAATCATTTAACATATTTACATATAAGGTGGGCATTTGAATTTTTCTTTTCATGGACCAATGAAATTATTTTTATTCAAACTAATCCAAATTAATGGTCCAAATATAGATTTTAGATTAGGAAAATTGGCGGATTTTTCAAGAACTGTCTTAATTATCAAAGCTATAATTTAAGAAAAGTTTGTAATAATAAAAGCAAACTAATCAAATTTTATACATTTTTATTGTATTTTAATTTGATCGATTTTTGAAAAAAAAAAAAATAAGAACTTGAAGCAATCTTAAAGTCAAACTACTATAAGCTGGTCACAACTAAGGCACATGGTTAGATAACTTTTCATTGTTTAAACAAATATAGGAATCCTGATGCATGTGGTTGAATCATATTATTTTCTTGACAACGAAACAAATAAATATTCGCTCATACAGGCTGAACCAGAACACCAAAAATTATTCCATTGTACATCCCCTTTACCGCTTTTTGGAGGCCGCCTTCTCCGCCTTAAACCTTCCACCCAAACAAAAATGGCGGAGCTTGGCATCACCGTCCCTCTTCTCTCTTCCCAAACCTCCGATCAGGTAATCCTCACGGTCCGCGGTGATAACGAAGATTACAATTCAGAAAGCCTTTCTCAACGATGCCCAGAAAATCGCTCTTCAAGCCGATACCACAATCACAATCACAATGAGAATCAGAATCAGTATCATCGGTCATTCAATGGGAACCATTTGAATTCCTGCAATCCATTTGAGTTCCTGGGTTGTGGCGAGTTGAACGTGCCGCCGCCGACTACCGTGGACCCGTTCCGGAATAACACACCAAACATTGATGGGTTTTATGAGTGGTTGAAAATCGTAATATGTTTACCGATTGCATTGGTTCGGCTTGTGCTCTTTGGACTCTGTCTAATGGTTGGATATGTTGCAACGAGCTTGGCTCTTGAAGGATGGAAGGATAAAGAAAATCCGATGCCAAGGTGGAGATGCAGGCTTATGTGGGTTACCAGAATGTGTGCCCGTGGCATCCTTTTTTCTTTTGGGTAAGTTGAATTTTTTTATTTTTGAATGCAATTCTCAAAGTTACAGACTTTTTAATCTTGTGATTTAAAAGTTTGGTAAGTAATCAAGGAAAATGCTACTGACGCATGATTTCTTAGCAATGACCTCACACATGCTCGTTTCGTCATTGTTGATTACGTCATAGGTAAGTGAATCATAAAACTAAAGATGTAGGATAAGGGGTTGGCTGCACTCAGAACACTTTTGTTGTGTGTACTAAACCAATAAAATGAGTAATACATCATTTTTTATTGCATATTAATACATTATTTCTCTTCTATTTAATTATGTATTCCTTCTCTGGTTGGCTTAGTGCACATGACAAAAATGTACTAAGTGCAACCAAAAATTTCTTAAAGAGGTAGTTTTCTGAGTTGGAAAAAAAAAAAGAAAAGGCAATTGTACTGAGATTTATAATAGGAATGAAAATATTTCCCTTA
Source organism: Saraca asoca (assembly GCA_026873985.1). Taxonomy (NCBI): domain Eukaryota; kingdom Viridiplantae; phylum Streptophyta; class Magnoliopsida; order Fabales; family Fabaceae; genus Saraca; species Saraca asoca. Next base: position 4,692 of record JANHAO010020953.1, on the reverse strand, counting down.
TCCTTGTGCAAAGACTCTATGTGTATAGCATGACTCGGTAGTCAAGGTGGGCATTAATGGACTGCTGAGAGCATCATGTAGGAATTAGTGAGGAGATGGCGACGTATTTAATGTTGGACAGTGTAGTTGGTGGGGGGTGAGAATTATATCCATTCTTCAGATTAGATAATACTCCTAGTAAATATCATCTGTAAGACTGTAACATGTTTGAATAAACTTGATGCTGTAACAACAGAGTAAAAGAAGTTGGTATTTGACTTACTTTGCTACGGGCATGAGGTGTATTGAATAAGAGAGACCAAAGTGGTTTTGTTCCCTAAAAAAAGGATGCCGAGTAAATGTTCAATAAATAATAAACAGTGAATTTTATAATTTTTTTCAGTATTGCACACCTCTCTCTCTATATATGTATATAGGGGTATATCAATTGAGAGGAGTGTTTTTATATAAGAGGTGAGAGAATTAAATCGTAACCATCAAATCTTGCATTGATGGTCAGGATTAAGACATAACTGAAAGTCACATAAGTTTATGTTTTAATCCTGACCATTAATATAAAAATCTAATGGTTACAGTTTACTTTTCTTATTCTCATATAAAAACACTCATCTCACTTGATATGCCCTATATATATATATATATATATATATATATGAGGAAGGAGTGGGTGGGGATTAATGAAGAGATAAGCGTAAATGTACAGGTAATATATGGATGGGGAATATGGGGTAACCATTTTAATAGAAAATCATGCTGATTGCCATATTTGAAGTTAGCTAAATGGCTCTTTAGTAGTGTTTACTGTCTTCAGCACCTAAATTTTTTATTAGATTGCTGACATCTCATTCAGGTCCATAGCTTAGCATTATATTACATTCTCATGCCTTTAGTTTAGAATTAAACTTCAGGAAAATGTAGCATAGAATAGAATACACCAGACATATCTTGCATGAGTATTGTAAGCTTGTGCACAAGCAGGCTCTGAGAAATTCTGCTGTTTTTTCCCCACTGCTTTGCTAACTCTTATACATGCTCATAGTTATTTATATACTTATCTTTCTTCAAAACCCACCAGTGGTGCCTGGGTAGGGCCTCATGACTCTTCTAGATCATTAACTTATCATGAATTACCCAAATTTCTCTCAACTTTGTGTTCTATTGTTGTAAGAAAATCTTAGTCTGAGGCCCAAGCTCCTGAATCATTATAGAATCATCAGAAGGTTAATCCTGTGTAATTGAGTACTTATTTTGTGTTAATTTGCGGTCAATCAATGTAAGTGCTGGCAGAAACTTGAAAATTGTTTGCCTTGAGTGTCCTTTAAACTGGAGACAGAAATGTGTAACTTATTTTTGTCAGGCTTTCATTGTCTGTTTCTGTTGAAAAGATGTTCAAAAGGAAGGGGAAAGGAAGAAAAAGGAAAATACACTAGCTTTGTATGTTGTACATGTAAAACTCTTAGCTAAATTCCATGTTCTTGTTTAGTGGAAAGCATGTGAAGATTGAGTTTTCGCATGTATTCTTCTCTCTTCTAAAATAATTTTGTTCATTAAAAAAAATAGAATTTTAGTTGATTTTCTGTTGCCGTGGTACTTTGGTTTTTGAAGTGATGGATGGTTTAATGCTCTATCATGTCCATTGCAGCTATCAGTGGATAAAACGAAAAGGAAGACCTGCCCCAAGGGAAACTGCTCCAATAATTGTATCTAATCATGTATGTTACATTGAACCTATCTTCTATTTTTATGAACTATTTCCCACCATAGTCGCTTCTGAGTCCCATGACTCCATGCCTTATGTTGGCACCATTATTAGAGCAATGCAGGTAATTTCATTTCCTATCTACTTCTCATCTACACTTCGATACAGACAGGAGATGACTTTTGATGGTCCATGTTCTTTCTTCACTTCATGTTTTCAGGTGATATATGTTGACAGGTTCTCACCGTCCTCAAGGAAACAAGCTGTCAAAGAAATAAAGGTAGAAAGTTTCTAGTAGTTTGCTTATGCTTATTTGGTCATTATTTGAAAAATGTTTCTATGTCTATAACTGGCATGGTATCTTTTGAGGCTTATGTTTCACTTCTTCTTCTTCTTCTTCTTCTTCTTTTTACATTTCTGTTATACTTTTGCACTGTTACCTTTTGGATATTCTGTCTTAGTAGATTTACAACATCATTGATGTATGTGACCCCTGTAATGCCCCTATTTTTGCACCAAATCTTTGCAGAATTTCTTCAGAAATATTTGATATCTGATTGAAATGTAGGAAAAGTATGATTAAATGAGAGAAGTGATATGATTGATTCCTGGAAGTTTGTGTATCCATGTATAGGAAATTGGTGTAGGGTTTGAAAGAAGTTATATACAAAAATTGTTCTATGCCTTAATGTGTGAAACCAAAGCTTAGGATTTTGAAGTTATGAAATGTCAGTTATAGTTAGAGACAAACAACCTTGAATTTTAGTGGGAAGTGAACAAACTGTAAAAGTGTATAAACTTGGATTTGGAACTGAATAGCAAAATGAAAGAATCCTTACAACTATTAGCATAGATGGGTGTTGGGCATGAGTTTACTTCATATTTTTTTTTTTATGATGTTGTCAATTTATAAGCTATTTGATATAGAAATCTTCTTTCAAGGATTTGAATAACAGAGAAGAGCTTCTTGCGATAGATTTCCTCGAGTACTATTATTTCCAGAGGGAACCACAACTAATGGAAACAGTCTTATCTCATTCCAACTTGGTGCATTTATCCCTCGTTACCCAATCCAGCCTGTAGTTGTTCGCTATCCTCATGTGCACTTTGATCAGTCTTGGTAGGCAACTTTTTGCAGAAATATGCATATCTGTTGTTTTTAATCAGTTTCTGATCTCTCTTGTTTTGTTTGGCATTGCAATTTTGCTCAGGGGTAATATTTCATTGGGAAAGCTCATGTTTAGGATGTTCACTCAGTTCCACAATTTCTTTGAGGTATACACTCCTTTGGATTGGATATTTTCTTTAATCTTTTATTCTTTTTTTGGGTTTACGTGCTGCCTTGTATGGCAAGCTTCTTCTCAAAGTAATTTAGAACATTTATCCTGAATGGAACAGGTAGAATACCTTCCAGTTATATCACCTCTTGACAAAAAGGAAACTGCACCACATTTTGCTCAAAGGGTGAGTATTTTAGTTCTGGTTTGCAGTTTTCATAATATGGTTGGATGATGTTTCCTTTATTAGTGGCAAAATTTATAACGGTAATAGCAAAAACATTTTCAGAATTTTGATCCTTGAAACTTCAATAATTTATATATTGACCTAGTTGATTCGCTTATGCTTTTTTCTTTTGAGGTATAATTGTTTTTCTAGGATGTTATCTTATCCTCATCTGTTGTACTTTTCTACTTTCTTTTTCTGATAAAATTTGTTCTATCAAGAAAAGAAAATCAATTGAGTTGAGTGGAGGACAATCACTTCTTGTTTTTGATAGTTATTATAACCTTTATATAATGACGTTTGGGGGACTGTTTGTCTATTACATGAGGTTCCTGGCATTATACTCTACTTCTACCATATAAGCAGCTGCAATACAACCTTGTCCACCTGACAAGGAGACAAGAAAGGGAAAAGAATAAGTTAACATCTACCATCTGTTTGATGATTATGCTGTTAATTCTTTTTGTTTGAGGGTGAAAGCCAACCAGTAAGAAGGAAAACTAATAAGTTGACAAGCGGGAGATGAACAAGTCATTCTGCTATGTCCTGATGGAAGATACTGGCTGGCACAACTATATAATTTGTTAAAAATGGGACATAATTGACAGTTTTTAGATGTGTGTGCTCCTTTCTTGGGGTTTTTTTGCTCCTTTGTCATGCTAATGCCCTTTCTTACCTTGACAATAAGAAAATGATGAACATGATCTCTACCCTCTGTATTTACTCCTCATTTCATTTTCTTTCGCTGTGATACAATTGGTCACAAACATTTAAAATGTTGGTAGAGAAATTCAAAATAATTTTCCTGAATATTCTGTTTGTAATGTGATTGATTATTAAATTTTGGGGATTGTTTAAATTGTGCAGAAAGTGTGAATTATATACTGTGCATACCTTTTACTGGATATGTTGTTTTATTTCCAAATTGTATTGCACTATCAGTGTTCTGGATGAGTTGTTCATCTTATGTTTTCTTGTTTGCTTTGCATCACGTTTCATCTGTTGGTATCTGGTAACGAGTAACACTTCACTGTTGTGGATAAATGCAGACTAGCCAAGCAATTGCCACTGCATTGAATGTTGTGCAAACAAGACATTCTTATGCGGACACAATGCTGCATATGAAAGCACAGGAGGCAAAACAGGTGTGCATATCATGATTATTGGTTAAGCTTGTAGCAAAGTGTCTTCATCATAGTTGCCCTTGAGATCCTTAAATGTTTTGTACTCTATAATATTAAAGATTTATCTTGGATTCTTGCATCATGTATCGGGCCTGCCTTTATAGATTATCTTCAATCAGAAGAAATGTTAGATCCAGTTTAAGACGACTAGCATATTAAGTTGTAGTAGCCAGGTGTTAATACAACATACAGCAAGTTTAAGAAATAGAATGGTTATAAAGATTTCCTAATCTGTTGGGTCCCTTTGCTGAATTTCAAGTTATCCATAATGCATTTTAGCCTATGTTTCATCATGCAATTTGATAC
>JANHAO010020952.1:0-12666 GCA_026873985.1 Saraca asoca | reverse complement strand
AACTTATAAAATCAAAAGTAATCAAATTAAATATTATAAAATTATTGTAAAAAAATTTATTTGACAACACAATTTAAGTGTTGCCAATTAATCAAAATTTTGCAACACTTTAAAATGTATTGTCTATTGTATCTATGGCAACGGTTGTTTAAAATTAGAAACAAAGTTATTGTCTATTCTAGTTATAGGCAACAATTTTTTACTATTGCTAATTTTAGTGTTACCAAAAGTTAAAAATGTTGTAATGCTCGTCACTTGAGTTTAGGGGTGCTAAACGGATCGGTCTGTACAGAGCGGGCCTAGCCTGCGCAGATGCAGGCCTAAACGGACTTAGTCCATTTCTCGTTTAGGCTCGCATTTAAACGGATCGACTATTGTCTGGTCCAGTCCAAAAAAAAAATACAGGTCAAACCGCTAGGCCCGTGAACTTTAGGCTAATTTAACACTAAATTGGCCTATACGCGCAGGTCCGCACAAGTCCGCATATTAGGTCCGCATTTAAACAGACTGATCATTGCCTGGTCCGCTCCGCAAAAAAATGCAGATCAACCCGTTAGGCCCGCAGACTTCAAGTCTGTTTAGCACCCTACTTAGCTCATACTTGAGCTCATTGCGGCGCCTACTTGGAGGGATCCGAATTAGATTCTCGTCTGATTACGTTGACCATTCATCATGTTCCTCGTACAACATTAATCGACAGTTAGTGCAGACAATATCCTAGTTCTGCAGTTCCAACTAAATGGACCCCAAATCTTATATTGCTCTGCTGTTGAAGTGCAGAAATGTTTTCCAGATCAGACAAGTTCATGCCCGTGTAGCTGTCAATGGAATGTTCAAAGACCTCTTTGTTGCAAACAAGCTCCTTTACATATATGCCCATCACAACGCCACGGCTGACGCCTATGCTCTATTCGGTGAAATGAAACTGAGAGACCCCAAAACATGGAGTGTCATGGTTGGTGGGTTTGCCAAGGTTGGTGATTACGTTAACTGTTATGCAACCTTTAGGGAGGTTCTAAGATGTGGAGTTCCACCGGATAACTATACTCTGCCTTTTGTAATAAGAACTTGTAGGGATAGAAAAGACCTCCAAATGGGTCGAGTAATCCATGACGTTGTTTTTAAATATGGGTTGCACTTTGATCATTTTGTTTGCGCTTCACTTGTGGACATGTACGCAAAGTGTATGATGATTGAGGATGCTCAGCAACTATTTGAGAAAATGCTTAATAAGGATCTGGTGACGTGGACAGTAATGATCGGTGCTTATGCTGAGTGCAGGAATGCTTATGAGTCATTAGTTTTGTTTGATCAGATGAGGGAAGAAGGCATTGTTCCTGACAAGGTTGCTATGGTGACTGTTGTCAATGCCTGTGCAAAATTGGGGGCTATGCATAGGGCTAGATTTATTCATGAATTTATTCGTGAAAACAATTTTTCCTTGGATGTTATATTGGGGACAGCAATGATAGATATGTATGCCAAGTGTGGAAGCATTGAGTCCGCAAGAGAGGTTTTCGATCGGATGAAAGAAAAAAATGTTTTTTCTTGGAGTGCCATGATTGCAGCTTATGGATATCATGGCCAGGGGAAGGAAGCCCTTGATTTGTTTCATATGATGCTGAGCAGTGGGATATTACCAAATAGAGTCACCTTTGTCTCCCTCTTATATGCTTGTAGTCATGCAGGTTTGATCGAAGAGGGCCTTCGTTTTTTCGATATGATGTGGGAAGAGCATGCTGTCAGACCTGATGTCAAGCATTATACCTGTATGGTTGATCTGTTGGGCCGTGCCGGAAGACTTGAAGAGGCCTTGAAATTGATTGACACTATGACCGTAGATAAAGATGAGAGACTGTGGAGTGCTTTGCTTGGTGCATGTAGAATTCATGGGAACATGGAGTTGGCAGAAAAGGCTGCCAACTTTCTTCTTGAACTACAGCCCCAAAATCCAGGACACTATATATTATTATCTAATATTTATGCTAAGGCAGGTAAGTGGGAAAAAGTGGCAAACATTAGGGATCTAATGACACAAAGAAGGCTGAAGAAAGTTCCTGGATGGACTTGGATTGAAGTGGGCAATACAACCCTTCAGTTTAGCGTTGGCGATAGATCCCATCCTCGATCAAAGGAGATATATGAAAGGTTGATGAGTTTGATTAAGAAGTTGGAGGTGGCTGGTTATGTGCCGATACCGATGTTGTGTTGCATGACGTTGAGGAGGAAGTTAAGGTAGGGATGTTGTATACGCATAGTGAAAAGTTGGCTATTGCATTTGGCCTCATAGCCACTCCTGATGGAGAACCTATTAGGATGTCAAAGAATCTGAGGGTCTGTGGAGATTGTCACACATTTAGTAAGATGGTTTCAGCTATTACCAGAAGGACCATTATTGTTCGAGATGCAAATCGCTTTCACCATTTTAGTGAAGGGGTGTGTTCATGTGGAGACTATTGGTAGCATGATGATGGTGCCCAGGTCAATTCATGTCTGCATAATATTGCCCATTCTTACTAACAATAGTGAATAAAATTTGAAATTTTAATTGTTGACTGAACATATCAGTGGAGTTTGGAGTCCATTCTTGCCTTCTGTAAGTATATGAGTCAATTTTGGGTACAATATCTTCTGATATTTTAACAGCAACGGCTAATCTTGTTTTAGAGCTACAATATCAATGCCTTGCCGAAATATTTGTTTTTAGAGCTATACTTTTTTATTATTATTATTATATTGCTATGGCCGAAAGATTGGAAGCTCAGGACTCAGCAGTATCCAGTGACTTAACCTCACGTTTGATGTCTCATTCCTTAATTGGGTGAGGATTATAGAGATGCCATTTCTCCATGGCATCATGTGAAGATTTAATTTTTTGTCTAATCTGCGTAATTGTTGTGAAGATGTAACCTTCAAAGACATATTGTAGAAGAGAAATTATGTTGATGTAAGCTGCTCTTTTAGCAACTTGTTCTCATTGCAATGGAAGTTTTAATTTACCAATTAGAAAGAAGAAAAATGAGCCATTCATACTCAGCATACTCTTTAAAAGAGGCATCACAGAATCCAGGAACAAATGAATGTGCGCAATTGATGAGGGGCCTTCCGCACTCTTCACCAGAAGCTTCTCTGCCATTTACAGGTTTTTGAGCAGATTTATGTACTCAGAATAATGTGCACTCTAGGATTGTGCCAGATTATAATTTTGAAGCTTGTTCACTTTCAAATTCTGGCATGTGGTGTCATTTGCTGGTGAATTCTGTTTTGCTGATTCTATTCTTGGAGTATATACCATTTTAATATGGGCCTTTGGCTGCAGTTCTTATTGTTTCTTTCATTGGTAGAGCATTTGGTTTTCTGAACTCATTCTAATACTTCCCTAAGTATCATATCACATGAATTTGTGATACATTCACTGACAAGGAATCCTCAGCACAATCACAATTAGTGGCACCAAATCTATACTTTGTTTAAAGCGGTGTTCTCTAGTCTTGAAAATTAAATCATAATCAATGCAAATCTGTTCTTAGACTGAGAATAGTTTGCACTAAATGATCAAGTAAACTGTTCTGTATCATTCTCACAAATATCACATACCTTTCATTTGATGGTGACACACCTACACTTCCAGGATTTCACAATGAATTTTACATATATGCAGGTTGACAAATTTGTCAATCTCTCTTTTTTTTTTAGTATATATTTTTATATCATTTTCAATCTGGCTTTGATCAGGCGGGCCTTTGTTTTTTAGATGCAGAGTGAAAAATATACATACGCATGCAAATGGACAAGACCATAAGCAGAGAGGGAGGCGGAGAAAGACAGCTCTAATGTTGGTCTCACATAAAGTTCATAATTTTTTTTTAGGGATTAGTTTAGCAATTTATAACCAAAAAAAAAAAAAAACCTGTGCCAAAACATTGGCTGGGTATTTTGTTGTTTCGTTTAGTGTGATTTCTAGTTTTTTGACCTCTTTTCTTAGAGGATTGATTATCATCAATTGTACTCTTTCTTTTAATTATTTTAATAGAATCTTCTCTCTCTCTCTCTCTCTCTCTCTCTCTCTCTCTATATATATATATATATATATATATAAAAGCATGGAAATATCTCACATCTAAACGAGTTTATGGAAGCAATTTATTAGAGTAATTTATAAAAGCAGGCCAAAAATCACTTATTATAATCTCATTCTGATTGACATAATCATAAACTGAAATCACACTTATCATAAGACATTGACATCAACAGTTCATCAAAATTATTTAAACCAAGTTTTTCAACATACCTACATTAGTAGGCATAAAAAGAAAAACCTGCTATAACCGGTTACATAAGGATTCAATAAGGCCTTATGCTTTGTACCAACTCGAAAAAATTTGTATTCTACTTTTACAATTTTTATAAAAATTACTCATATTTTTCGTAATTTGTTCATCCAATGTTATATTGTTATATAAAAAATAAAAAATTGAAAAGTTTTTTAATGCAATTTTAATTTGTGGATTTGCAATTTTTGTGTATTTATTATACACAAAAATATACAAAATTATAATTTTTATAAAAAAAATTACAAAAATTTACTACAAACTTTTATATTATATTTTCATAAAAACTTACAAATCGATTACCCTTCAATTAATTATTCTTTTGCTGCTAGTTTCTATCTCTTTCAGTTTCTAAAATTAGCAATGCAAACCATCCATAGGCTATGTAATAATCTGTAGCAAGTCAAAACAATATGACTCACGCATTTCAGTTTCTAGATGTGAATGGCTTCCAACCATTGCACTTGGACAGCAAAATGTGGAGACCTTTTTCCCTGATTCTGTTTTAAGTCAAAAACTTAATCTTCAGCAAAGATGATTGGTATCCAATGAAATCAGTATTTTAAAAAGTTAAACATATCTCAAAATAAACATGAATTAAATGAAATTAGTTAAGTATTTATGTTTAATCTGATGCATGTGACTTTTAATAAATGATTTGATAATAAAATACTCGATCTACAAAAAATTTCAACTCTTCAAAAATTATCTATCTTTAAGATATCTACGGATTCAGAAAAAATACAAGAAAAATGATAAAACACACTCGTAAAGATTTATTTATAATAACACCAAAAGATTTGATTTATATGATGGAAGATATTTTTTGTAAAAAAATTTTATTTTATTGTATATAAATAAAATATTTTGATATTAATTATATATTTTATAATTAATAGAATAATATATAATATCATAATAATAGAAGAAAATATTTTTTAAATAATAAATATTATTTATTATCATATTTTTCACGTATAATATATAATAAATACATCACTCAAATAATCATTGTGACATAAATGGCAAGAAAAATACTTGATACACTTTTATTTTTAAAATATATCATACACATTTTATAATAAATAATGAATTTACAATTATATAAACCACACAGCTTATGAAAGATATAAAATCTGAAATAATCTTCGTAAAAATGTGTAAAGCAGAGCTCAAACTAAAAGAACTGTAACAATATTGGGAAAGAACAAAGGAAAAAAAGTGAATTCATTTCCAAGATGCGTCATTCCTGCGTAAGCAGTTCTTGGAAAACATGTTTAGGAAGAAACCCAGACTTGGATTCCTCAAAATGGCAAGGAGTAGAATACCTAGAATAACAATCAAGGTATGCATACCTTGAAAATGTGTTAGATGGCATTGGCTTTCGATCAATGATGATTAACTCAAATGATTTATATACGTAAATATTGGCCTTTTGAGTTCACATACAGTACTTATATTACAAAAGTATTATAACGAGAAATACCAGAATACTACTAATACTGTCATTAAAACAGATATCCTTTTTTTTTCTCTTAATCATTATTTTGGATTAAAAATATTGTAATTAGTAAAATCATAAATACATATAAAATAAAAAATACATTACAAAATTCTATTCCTATCAAAACTGAGTGACCCAATCTTATAAGATTAGATCAACAGATAAAAATGATATATTAGGTTAATCTTAGATCAAATTATTTTTTCATCGGATTGAATTATTACAGTATCAATTCTAGTTGCAGTCCCAAATCAACATTTATTAGATGATTTCATGCCAATTAAAAAACTCATTGCATCATAAATATTAATTTTATAATACCAATTAAATAAAATTAAATATAATTACTATTGTTATTATTGCTATTATCATTATAGTTATTGTAATTTATTAAATATAATTATATTTTATTTTTATTATTATCACCTATAAAATTTTATCATTATGTGTATTTTTTATTAAAATATCTTACTCAGGTAGTTTTTCTTTTGTATTATTATTTATTTATGCTTTTTATTTATTAATATATTATTACTTTATATATTTATTTTTACTTATAATAATTAATTTATATAATATTATATATTTTTTAGTTTTATAATAATAATTTTTTCACGCAATTTTATTTATTAAATTTCTTTTGATTTAGTTTAGCTTAATTAAAATTAAATTTAATTCTTTATTTTAATAAATTTATGTAATATATGTTAAAAATATTAAATAGATAAAATTATTAAATATTAAAATTTATTTAATATTATTTTAATATATATTTTAATATATTATAATAAATATATTTTTTATATATTTATATATATTAATTAATTAATCCTATATTATTTATTATATATTATCAAATTAACTAACTAACCCACTAATGCATTGATTTAACATTTATTAATCTTATGTTTTTGCTGATTTGGATTCTTTCAAACTAAACACTTATCAAATTAAATCATTACTCTCATTTTTTGCATCAATTTCAAATCAAATAATATTATATTATTTTTAAGCTAACTTATTAAACCCAACATATTTTGATATCGCTAAGAATCTAAGATGATGATTATATTATTATTATCATCATCATTGTTATTATCATGATTATTGTGATCGGAATTTATAACATGCTCTTTAAATGTTAGCTTATACTTTTAGAAGCAAGCCAAGAATGTTAGTTGAGACGGAATGTTTATATGGCACCACGTGAAGAATTATCAATTATATTTGTTTATATAATTGAATATTTTTCATGCTAGATAATGTATTTTCGAATTTTAAAATAAATAAATTAAATAAAAATAAAAAAAATATTTTTAGAATGAAAATATTCGCCCTTAAGTCTAAATTCCAAGTAAAACTGTTCATAAATTTTTTTATTTCAATTATAACACGTATTTAATTTATTATTTTCAATTAATAAAAAAACTCATGATTAATTTTTTAAATTTTTAATTTTTAAATTAAAATATAAGTTTTAATATATATATATATATAAATCTTATAAAAATTAAAGATAAATTTAATAATTAATTTTGATTTATTATATAAAAATAAAAATAAGTCACGGTAAAAGTACATGAGTTTTTTTTTTTTTTTGTTTCATGTTTCCCATGTGAAAAACTTTGTCTTATTAAGTACACACATATTTTGTGCACTATGCCATCACAATCATTGATAAAATACTTAGTTGCATATTTATTGCATCCATTAAAAAGTTCCCAATAGCATTGGCCAATTACTCTACGGCAAACAATGCAAGTGAAGATAATCTGTCACTAATTGCAAGCGCTATTCGACTCGTGTTCTTGGGGATCAATTATGTTCCATTTTAGAAAAAAAAAAAGTTAAAAATTCATAAAAAAAAGTAGGTGAATTATTACTTGTAATTTTAAAATAAAATGAGATTAATTATTTTTTACTTAAAAAATTGTTATAAAGCTGTATGTGAAAAAATTTGAACAAATTGTACCACTACATAAGTGATATCATTATGAATTAATTCAATTATTATATAGATATAAATTTTGAATTCCAATTTATAATATTAAAAAAAAAATAGTGAAATACATTTAAGGAGTCACATCCACGACCATACCTTCTCGCAAGAGTGAGCTCCACATGAAAATATGTAAGGTCCATCCTTACAAAAGAGCGTAGCCATAAAGTCTCCCCGTAGATGTGTCTCCCTATGGCCGTTCTATAAAATAAATATATTTATCATAAGTGATATATTATTGTTATTATTATTATTAGCAGTGGTGGTAGTAGACATGACAAATGCTTTTCGGAATACAAAGAAGAAGTTCTTGCGTGGTATGAAAGACCAATTCTCAATATTTTTTTTTTTAATTTTTGATGTCTTTAAAATTAAAAATTTAGATTTTTAATATATAAAAGTTATATAAAACTTATAAATAAATAGTAAAATTAATAATTAATTTTTATTTATTAAATAAAAATTAAAATATATGATATAATTGAAGTATATATAAAATTTTCAATACAAAGGAGGGACATTTTTCTCCATGTAAATTGATGGTCCATGTAATAAATCCGTAATGTGAAACCTATTTTCTCTTTAAATAAAACATTGATATAGTAGGCTTCTAGAAGCCACATATCCTAAATGAATACATAGACTTATTATTAACTTTTCACCTCTTTACACAGATATTAGTATTCTTCCTTATTTCATTTCAATAGAAAGTTTATTTACTATTGTGTTATGAGTGTGTCTATATATGTATATACATACATATATATATATAATACTATCAGCTCTAAATCAATTATAAATTTTTAAATATAAAAATAAAAAATTCTTCTTTTAAAATAAATATTTCATTTCTACTGATATACAATAAGATGAGTTTTTCATTTATCTAATAAATTATGTCTCTTTTTATACAGATAAAAATGTTGTAACAGAAAGTTAAGTCAAAAAATATTTTTCTAATTTATTAAAAAACTAATTTTTAAAAATTTAAACTTAATAGAAATTAAAGAATAATAAATAAATTATCTTTTTAAAGCTATTTTATTCAGAAAAAATAGAACAACAATTGATGACATCAATTGTCTATGTAAAAATAAAATCTTTTAAAATAAAATATAAACTCAAATTTGTGTTGATCTTTTAATGTGTTTTAGAAAAGAAAACAACAAATGATAGAATTACTATATAAGAAAAAAAAACTTTAAAAATTAGATTCTAATAAAAGCTCATTCAATTCAAATAAATCAAGAATTTCTAGAATAATGTCATAAGGAAATTAATAATCTTCTTGTAAAAGAAATCATTAAAAAAATGTAAAAAAAAAAAAAATCTTAACCATGCTCTATCTTCAATGTAAATGAAAATATAGAAATTAAAGAAATAATTTGGAGATTTATATATATATATATATATATATATCTATAAAACCTTCTGGTAACTCATTGACTATTGAAAACCTACCTTTAATTTAGGAGGCCATCATTACTTCAAGATTCTCTTCAAATTTAAATTTAAAGTTTTTTACATATTATCAATGCAATCTTACCATAAGTTTGACCTTTTAAGTGAGAGTGAGTCTACATTATGATATAGGCTTCCAAGAAAAGCTTGATGACAAAAAAGGTGCTCACAAGAATGTGGTATAACTTGGAAAAGGCAATGTACTCAACACATGATGAAGGCAAGAGCATGTGGCAAGCTCTCCAATTGAAGATAGCAGAAGATGGCTCTTTATATATTTGGTTGAACACCAAACTCTGCATATGATGGTAATAAGATGGTACATTTGTAAGCCATTGATATCATAGTGGGCTCATTGTCACAGGGCACATTCCTTTGGTGATTCCAACAAATTGTCATTTCTTGTGGACTTTTTCAACATTGGAATTGACATGCACTGTGTTGGTGCCCTTATGGTACTTTGGCCATTTATGTTCTTAGTTAGGCTTATCTATTGGTGTATAGATGATTTCCTTTCATAGAATTTTTTGGCTTATTTAGTATATCTTTGTGGAGTAACTAACTACTTTATATTACTTCTTGTTTCTTCTTTCTTTGTTGTCACACACTATGGAGATTTCTAGTTATAAAACAAATGATGAATAGGACGCACTATTAGCTTTCCTTCCAACATTTAATAGCTATTAATTATGGATATGTTTAGGTTACTTTGTTTCTTCTTGTGTGGAAGGATAGGATTAAAAATAAGTTAAATTATTTTGCTAGTTGTTTGTAAATTTTCTTTGATTTTTATTTAGATTCTTATAATTCAAAATTTTAAAAATTAATTTTTATATTTATTTTTTATTTTTAATCAGATATTTATGATTATTTTTTTAATAAATTTTGTTAATAATTGACTTATATAATTAATGATTTATTAATAGTTTATAGATTAAGAATTATGTGATTTCGAATTTCCTTTTAAAAGTAAAAGAATGCCTCAAAATGTTTTCATTTTTCTATATTATGTACTACTTAAAACGCAAATGTAAACAACATATAAGTTTTATGTCAACAAAATGTTATATACATGTGTTGATTACTAATACAATTTAATTAAAAAATTAAAAGTATTTAATTAAAAAAATAAATATAAAAAATTTTAAATTATAAAAATTTAATTAAAAATTAAACGTAAGAAATAATTTAACGTTAAAAACTTAAAAATAAGTACGGACAAAACTTTCACCTTCCCACTATTGAAATTAAATAATCTCCTTAAAAGGGTCGAATAATAAATTATAGATAGGACCGAGAGTAAATAATTATCTACCAGAAACATCATGTTTCGACAACAAAATTCCGAGTCCTTTTTTTCTCAATCAATTTTAAAAAATACGAATGCATCGATGTTCAGAAAATAAAATAGCTATTATTTATTAAAAATATGAAGAAAGCAAAGGAGAAATAACAAATATTTTTCAACGGTTATGTGGTGTATAGCTCCGTCATTCATTTCGGCTAATTATTTTTAAGTTAAAATAGGTCAATGATATGCATATAATTTTTTAATTTTTAATAAGATATTTATAATTGTTTGTACTTTAAGTCAAGCATAATTCACCTATATCTATTTATTTTTCATTTATAAACTTAAAATATTTGATATATTTTAACTTATAAATAATATATTATAAAAAATAAGATATATGTAAATATTGTTTTTTAATTTTTATTTGAATTTATATATTTATAATGAAAATATTGTTATTATCAATATAAAATTTAATGAATATAGAAAAATTTAGTATATTTTAGTATATTTTTTATTTTTTAAGGAATCAAAATATGCTTCGACAGTTTGTAGAAATTAAATCTTTAGTATCTCACTATTAACCGATGAACTAAGTCAAGCCAAGATGCATGTACTAGATTAAATGACACATGATTATTTAAATAACCTCTTAATAAAAAAAAATAAAACAGTTTTGATTTAATTAGAACAATTAAACTCCACAACAAATTAAATTCCAGTTCCACCCTGCAAACGAAAATTCTCATGCAGGCATAAGATATACAATTTTGTCATTTTTCAATATCTTATTTTTATTTTCACATACTTTCACAGATTAAAAAAATAGATTTCATTATAATTTTCACACTCTTTATTAAAGAGTGTAATATTTTTATATCTAATTTTAAATATTTAATATTTATTTTTTTTATTTTTTTTTAAAAAATTGAATCTTTTTTTGAATTCTACATTTTCCATTAAATTGGATGCAAAAATATACTTATTCTAAAATATATACACTTCTATACCAAGTCTCCAAGAATGTTAGTTTACTGATATCTTATTTGAAATGATTAAAAATAAAATTATATTTTATTTTTAAATGAATTTTTTTATAAATAATATTTGGATTCAAGTTAAAAGGGATGTTATTTCATTTATAATTATTATTTTAATTATATTTATATTATTATAAAATCCATCAAATTTATCAAGAATTTAAAAAAAAATTATTTCATTTTACCTAAAATACATGTTATGTCCTTATTCTAATATTTTATTTATCATGACACTATCAAAATTACTTTTTAATTAAATTTTATATATTTTCTAATATGTTTAAACAAAAGAGTACATTTCTAAATGAATTAAAATCATTATTTATCATTATTTTTTATATAATTTTTAAATAATAAAATTTATTTTTAAATGAAATGAAATTAATTTTAAAAAAAAATTGACTCCCAACAAAATATAAAATATGGAATAATCCTAAGTACAATACACAATGCCTTCTCACAAAGCTATCATGATTTTGATTGTTTGGATAGAAATGATAAGAGATGATTGTGAATCAACCAAGAAACAGATGAATAAGAAAATTTCTAATATATATTATAAATAAATAAAAATTTTTTATCTCATTAATAAAAAAGACATAAAAATTTAAAAGATGAAATATAAATCCTCAAAAATAGATTCTTTACATATTTTTAAGCTTATTTTGTTTCTAGTAAAATAATAATTTTCCTTTACCTCCAATCATATTAAAATCTCTTTCCCTTCTATTGTGAAAGTTTAAAGTGTCGTCAAATGTACAATTATGCCAAAACTTTGGTTAGTCACTATAGTGCGATTTGAGGTTGTCAAAGAAGACTGCCTTCCAGCCTTTCAAAGAAGGCTACCTTCCAGCCTGCTGGTTGTAATTTTTTGTCAAAAATTACAATCAGACGGCAAAGGAATAGGGGCAAATTTCTCCTATAAAAGGAGGCCTCCTGGCTTCAGAAGAAACATCCCAAAATCTCATATCTGAATCCATTTGATTCAATATATCTCATTCCTTTAGTTTCTCCTATTTTGTATAGAGAGAATAGTT
>JANHAO010020951.1:0-12666 GCA_026873985.1 Saraca asoca | reverse complement strand
CATAAAAGTTTCAAAAATGCATATCAACATGAAAATTTTTGAATGCATGCTAAGCTGAACCCAAAAAAGAATTATTATGATCTTATGAAATTTTAATAACTAAGAAATTAGATATGGTCAAAGGTATACTTAGATATCTATAAGTGTAAAGATTTTTAATTATTTATTTTCTTTTCAATTTGTGAAATTAGTAAAAGATGAATACTTGATTTGTTGAACAATAATAATTAATGAGCTTAAAAAGAAATATGAACCCATCAGCAATCTCCACTGACTGCTTTAATTTCATCTCAAATATATTGACAATGTATTTCATATTTCAAATACATTAGCAATTTTCAAGGATATAATTAGCACAAATCACCAAATGATGACCCACAAACCCACAAGCATTTTTGTTCTTAAAAAAAAAAAATCCTTTTTTTAATTTAAAATCATGAAAATAATGCAAAAATATAGTTTTGGACCCTTTTATCTAAAATATATGATATGCAATATTTAAAATAAAAATCAATTAAATAAAAATATTTTCTAAGTTTTTTTTTAATGAATAAAACTTTTCTAAAAATTTGAAATCATCTAATCTAGATCTTTTGTCTGGTTGGACAGACACTAATTACTAAAAATAGATTAACGAGATCATGTAACTAACATCAATCACACACAAGCTGTGAAGTATCTCATAATTGAGATAACCTCTATAAATTCATTAACCTAAAAATTGTTATGAATGGAGTGTAACCTGAGTACTTAGTAAATAGAAAATGTGTAATCCATCTTTAGGTTGAAAATGTTTTAGCCATACATATAAATATAATTCCCATAATAGATGAATACGTATGTGTGGGGTGTGTGTGTGTGTGTGTGTAATATTAACAATCAAAGTTCACATATGTCTGTAATTCTCTTTAACTTTTTGTTCTAGTATGAGTTCACTATATGTAATCATGCATATATTATAATCTAATAAATTAGCATAGCAACATGGAATCATTAATTTATATTCTCCTAGTGACATTAGGGTGTAGGACCTGAGGGTATTCCCTTCTTACTCAACTCATGACTTGGTCAATCTGACCTTGTATGATAAAACTCATGTAGCTTATACTAGTAATGGTTGAACAAATAGAAAAGCAATTATTGATAAATTGTGTGCCTTCCTTGGCATTCCTAAAAAGGTTATATGCCCTCTAGAAAGCACGTTTATAACTTTTGCCGTCTTACACTGCACCTAAAATTGAGTCACTAGCCTTTACGATCTAATGTTGAAAAATCATAAACTTTTCATGTCCTAGTACACATAGGTCATCCAAATCCCACTTGACCTGATGCCAATTCTCACACAAAAACATCTCTGAAATCTTTCATTTACTTTTATGGATTTCCTGTAGAAATCTTCTCTACTACCCTTGGCAAACTTGTCTACTATATCTTCCTTAAATTTCCTAATTTATCATTTCCTTTTATGAAACGAGAAATATATATATAAATATATTTTCTTTAAGAAATAGTTTTATTCTTTGGAAATTTAATATATGTTTAAAATATAAAACAAATATAAATTTATTATAGTAAAATAAACAAAATAAAATTAATATAAAATAATAGTCAGTATAAATAAATTAAATAGTATAAGTAAAATAATTAATTCCATTGTACTAAATAAATTTATAACATAAAATAATTCATAAGGATAATTAAATATATATTTTGTAAATAATGCCTTTCAAGAAATTTGTGAAATCTAAAAAAAAAATGGTAATTTAAAGAATTTAAGCTTGAAAATGCAAAAATACTTTTTAATAAAATTTGTTGAAATGCATATGACTTAAAAATAATAAACGATATGAAATTCTATGCTAATGTAGTTCATACTTATATGATTATAGAAAGTTGGGATTCCTAAGAGTCTCCCTAACTTGAAATCAATACTAAGTTCTCACTCTTTCACCTGTTACATTCAAATACTAAGACAATCATATACATAATCAAGTAGGTAAACAATTCTTAATTTTTCTAACTTGAATCTAACGTCCCAATGAGAATTCTTAATCTTATATCTTTAAATCATATCATTCAACTCTTCCATGTCTCTTGCTAGTTCACATCATAAATCTTTCTAAATTAGGTCTAATTCAATCATTTGTTCTTTAATAGTATATGCTACCAATATAAAAGAGCATGGAGTATTGCGGCATTTTTCTCAGAGGAGGTTAATATTGACTACTGTGAAGAGCAACTTTGATGTTGATTAAGTTAAACATCGCTAAATGTTTTTTAGTGTGTATATTTGGAGGCGATTACCATGAAAACCACCACTAAGTATACTCTTAACGACACTTAATTGGTAACCGCTTCCATATGCCAGCTTACTAATTCACAAAATCATCATCTGAGAACACAGTAGTGCTTTGCTTCAATGCTCTTCTTCATTGCTCCTCTGCCTTGCTTTCGCGCTACTTCCTCTGGCTTGCTTTCATGCTACTTCCTTTGCCTTGCTTTGACAATTCTTCTTCCACCTTACTTCAATGTTGCTTCCTCTTCCTTCACCATTTTTGTTAAGGTAAATTCTTTGCTTCCATAAACTTAGATTTATTTAGGGATTTTCCAAATTATCTTGGGATTTATTTAGGAGTTGTGGACGGTAGATTTTGGTTTCTATCCAAACTCCAGCAAACGAAGAATTTTTTTGGGATCTCAAGTTGTAATCTGGTTGTGAGAGCAGTGGAAGCAAATAGACAGATGGAAGAAGATGAAGAAAACAGGGTTTTTATCGTAGTTCGGCCAAATCTAGGCTGAACCAAACCCTATGTCCATAGTTTTGTATATTTGAGAAAGTACTTTTACAGAGTTTTCCTCAGGGATCCTAGACCACCCCCTTGGTCATCTCCTTCCCCTTATTTATAGAGGGGAGGATGTTACAATTGTAATTTCACATGTAATAAATCTATTACATCATGCATTTAATATACAAAATAGAAGTGACAGACTAAACTTCTGAAGATCACTTCCCACATACAAGGCTAAACAAGTAATCATGTCCCAATCGGTTTATCAAGCCTAGCAAGCCATGCATAAGGTTGAACCTTCCTAGGCAAATATGAGTTGATCCAAGAGATGCTAGCCTTTGAAATGCCCTCTTTACTTGTATTACCACTTTGATTATTTTTTTTCTTTAAACCCTCTCCCACACTTAGGGGTGTTAAACGGGCCGGATCATGGTTCTAGAGCGGGCTGGACCACAGTCAAATAAGCCTGTTTAAAAACGGCCCTAAACGGGCCAAGATCGTGCAGACTGCAGTCCAAGTGGACCGAGTCCGCACGGACACAGACTGGTCCGCGGGCCCAATGCTAGTTGACACTGTGTTTTTGTGGGGCTTGGACGCGGTCCGTGGACTGATCCGATCCCTGACTCCCTCTCCGCGGCTTTGCATTTGCGGGCCTTTGCCTAAACATGGCTTGCTAATTGAGAAAAAAACTGGGGCCTATCAATCCACGTCAAATCATTCCTTCTGTAATTTATGTTCATCTTTCCCAATTTCTTGACCTACAACATTTATCACTAATTAAAGGAAAATCTCACAAAAACGTCCGGATTTCGTAGTACCCTTCAAGATTGCCTTCTAACATCAAAATGAGAAACAAAAGCGTGAATTTTGCTTCAATTTTCTAGCTGAACAGAAAACCTCCAAAAAAAAGAAAAAAGCCTTACAATTGAAAAAATTTAAGCACAAAAATCCTTTACACAACACTACCCATGAATCAGAATTAATATATGATTAACTAGAATATAAGTGTGTGAAAAATCACCTAAAATGTGTACTAATCAGCCCTTGAATCGGAGCAAGACCCAGCCTCTTGCTTGCCCTTCACATGCATGCATTTACGGCGGGTCAGAAGGCACTTAACGGTGTGGCAGCGGTTTAAGATTGCAGTTTCGGTGCAGCTGAGTTCGTCGGTGGCTTGGCGGAGCACTAGCTGGATCCATGCCCAGGTCCTCAACTAGCCCACAATGCATGCGCACAACAGTCACAACAACAACCGGTGCCGGCTTCGACATGGCCGGAGGGAAAGATCTGGTCGGCGGGTATCGTTTGAGATGAGAGAAGGAGAAACAGGGAGGGAGCAAAGATTTTATTTCAGAGAAGTTAGACGATTATACTCTCTATTTAAAATTTTTATCGACAAAGATGAATGATTTCTTCTATTGTTAAAAATGTGAAATTATTTCCGAAAATACCAAACTGGTTTTAGTCCAATTACAATTAATTAGTTTAATTTTTTTTACTTGAAATCTATATTACATAATTTTTGTTCTATTTTTTTGAGCTATTAAAATTTTATCATATTTTCTTTTTGAATTTCCTTTATCTAAATGTTGATTTTTAATACAGTAAATAAATTTACAGTAATATCATGATAATGAGATTGTCTTTCAATTATTTTTTAGAATCATTTAAATATTAAATAGATAGGAATTACCATAGGTAAGCCCTCATATGTAAAATTAAGTATTCTTTTTTTTTTTACATATTTTATATATATAGGATGCCTAATTTGTTTCATCAGAACTTTAACTGAGAAAAATAAATCATATTATCATGATATTCTAATCCACCAAGTAATATATATTAATCAAATTTTTGAAGTAATATTTTATATTTTAGGTTATTGTCATATAGCTTTGGTCTTTTATTTCATTCTTAACTTTGCCCTTATCAGTCTTTTGTGATGAATATTCACGGCATGATGCATGTTGCCTTGAAATCGAACTTTCCACTTCAATGCTAGAATGCATTCCTAGTGTTCTAAAAAATGTATAAGTAAATTGGAATGCATAAGTTTAATCAATATCTAATAGTTCATATTACATGATATAGAAATTATCGCGTACTTTTTTAATACACTTTCCTTTGTGTATTTGTTTGTTATACTTTTTATGTCTTCTTCATCAGCTTCATTTTTGTATGTAGTTTTTAAGTATACTAATAATGTTTGAATCATCTATAATGTTCATAATCCTATAGGTTTTAGATATTTGGCTTTTTTATATATATATATATATATTTCGTCCACATCTTGTATGTAGTCTTCAAGCATACTAATAATGCTTGAATCATCTGTTATGCTCATAACCCTATAGGTTTTAGATATTTTGCTTGTGTATATATATATATATATATATATTTCGTCCACATCTACATAGAACATGAAACTCTTGTCCAACAATGCCCTCTTAAATTTCATTGGAAAGCTTGTGCAACCACCATTCTGAGAGAGGTTTATTTTTTCATGTTATGTAATATATTTCCAATACATGGTAGCTAGTGAACATAATTTATATATATTTTATATTCCTCTATATTTAGTCTTTTGTCATATTTATGAGTTTAATTGGATATTTGAAATTAGTTGTGGTTTGCTCAATTTTTGTGCTTAATTGAATTTATTCGATAAATTTACACTTTCAAATTTTTGGGTATATCTTGAGTTATGGACCTTAGTTTTTAGTGATTCTTATGGCTTCGGAAAGCTAAAAGAAAGATTTAAAAATATCATAAGAGTTTGTAGTCTAGTTCGGTTGTTTTGGAGGTCAAATAAAGCCTACAAGTTGGAACAAAGTGTTGTACTGCGACCTAGAATTAGTTTTAGTATTTTCATCATAAGTGGAGCTCCATTCATTATTTTTTTGCAAACTAAGCTCATAGGATAGCTAAGATTCATCCCAATAACTTTTATAAAGGGCTTAAGGTCAAAATATATTGTTTTGAACTAATTTCATGGTTGTGGACTTAAGTGCAAAATTCTATTATGGATTGGATTACTTTGGAAAACTCTTGGTTTTTGGCCTATAACTTGAGCTAGGAATCAAGACTTTATGCAAGGTCAAGGTCATTGGACTCCTAAGAGACAAAGCATTTCATATCAAGGAAGCCATGTCCAATTAAGCTTCCTTCCAACATAATTAGAGGCTTAATCAAGAGGCAATGTAGTGAACTTACAAATACTAAGCTGAACTCATTTCTATATTGTCTCTAATTTTGAGAAGAGAGGAACTCTGCTAGGGAAAGACCTAGCCCTAATTAGGTTTTTTTCTTTTCCTTTTATTTCTCCTTTTATTTTTGCATTAATATATAGCTAAACCATCATCTCAATTTAAGAGAAATTCTGCATTTATTTTTTTGTTAATTATGAGACTTGCTTGATTGTCAATTTATTTCTAATTTGATTAACTGATTTCACCGCTTATAAGTGCAATTGATGATTGATTAAGGGGTCTATTGATTAATTAATTGTTCAATGTGATTTAATATTAACTAGATTTCTCTAGGCAATTTCATTGTTTGTGGTTGTTTGGCTGTGGGTAGCAATAGAGTGTTGATTTATTGCTGGGTTAAATTAATTCTCCTAGGGAATTGAGGATAATTGGCTAGTTTGCTATTGAGGTGAGTTAATTAATTAGACTTGATATTTTTAGAACTTAATGCTATTAGTAAATTGGTTGAGGTATTGGGCTTTAACTAATTTAGTAATAAGAGTTTATTAGGTGCTCGGCTTGGTTGGCTAATTTAGGAAGAAATTAATAAGGATTAATTAGGGGTTGGACTTGATTAATTTCTTGACTAAGTGATCAAAGTGAAAATGAAACAATAGGGTTAAGGATCAGTCATTGAATTGGTTATAGGAGTCCCTTGAATTGAGCTTTTCTCCATTTGATTTCCCTTCATTTTTATTTTTGTTTTGCTTGCATTCCAACTATGTGTTTTAGTTCCTATTATAATTAAATATCCAACCCCCCCCCATCATTTCACACTGCAAACACAGAAATTAATCTTCGATCTCTATAGAATCGACCTGGTCTCATCCTAGCTACTAGTTTAGGTAGTTCAATATTATTATCTTTGCTAATCTTGACAACTATTAGTAGCAGTGTTATATTAATTTTTTTTTATACAAACTTGCAAAAATCTTGCTCTAAGAAAAGAAGAGGTTGCTCGGGTTAAGGCAGTGATTGTTGTGCTAGTTGTGAAAGTAGATGAAAATGTGGAATCTAAAATCAGCGCCTCCTTCTTGTACACTGAGGGAGAGGCACCCGAAGATGGACTTCTCCTTTCTTTGGTGAGGATGCTTTTGAGGCTATAAAAGGCTTCGAGAAAGCTATGAAGGTCACTTCTTCCATTAAGGGTGTAGAATCCATAGGTGGAGTTTCTCCAGCTTAGGGTGCCATTCAAAAAGAAAGCAACTCGTAGGTCATGGAAGCCACTGATGATCAAATGATGGACAACCTACTCGCTCCATATGTCGACCCTCCATCCCATAAAAGCTCCGCCTCAAAGGGCCAGCCTTCTTCTTAGGCCATGATTTTGTAGTTTTAAGTTTATGTCTCGGATTGTCATATGTAAACTTGCCTCATTGAAGGAAACTTTTAATGAAATTTTTTATAATACTCCTACTTTGTTCTTCAGTTTCCATAGTTGAATGCTTGGTAGGTTGCATATGATACCTCAGCTAGCACTCCATGGCTTAAATAAATATCTATCAGGTTGATTGCCCAATAGGTCGCATGAAAGTTGTGCCTCAACTAGCACAAGTGGAGTGCCTAGTAGGTTGCATGAGAGTTGATCATGTGTCAACAATCATGTTGTTCAGTAGGTCACGCCACAATAATCGTGTTGCTTAGTGGGTTATGCCACAGTAATCGTGTTGCTCAGTGGGTCGCATAATGCACCTCAGTTAGCAATCGTGTTACCTAGGTAGGTCACATAATGCGACTCAACTTGCATGAGTCAAGTGCTCAGATAGGTGACATGAAAGCTGTGCCTCAACTAGCATGAGTTGAGTGTCTAAGTAAGTTGCACGGATGCATCTCAGCTAGCACGAATTGAGTTTGTCAACACTGAGAATAGCTCACTTTTAGTATTAAGCTTTGCTGAAATTTTATTCAAAGATTAGTAGACATAAAAATTTAAGGTGCTCTTGTTAGTTTCTGAATATTATAACAAGATTAGAATATAGTTCTCATTGTGGGTGCCTGCTCTTGGTCAGGAGCCCATCGGGGTTGTTGAGGTTGTTGTTCCATAGGTTGTACCACAGTCTTTTAAGCAACCTCTCTTGATGAGATTTTCAATGGCATTCTTGAGTGCCCAACACTCTGAAGTATTATGCCTGATTTTGTTGTGATTAACACAAAACTTATCTCTGTTTCTAACCCCGTTAGGAGTCCTTAGGGGTTTGGGCTTCCTGAAGTCCTCTCTGCTTTTCTCTATTGCATAGATCCTATCTTGAGTGTCTGATAGGATGCTATAGCTGTCATGATGACCTTGATGCTAAGCTCACTCACTCCTGGCCTTTTTTGTAGCCTGACTTTCGGAGCCATCATTCTAACTTTCTTTACCATTCTCACCACTGCTTCTTTTTTTACCCTAGTTAGAGTTATTCGCCTCATCCTTCTGATTAGACTTGCTAGGGCCAAAGGTCTTCTCCCACCTAATCTCTTTGGCAACTTGCTTATAAAACTCATCCTATTCCCTCATTGGAGACTTGTAGATGCTCTCATACAATTTCTCGTCCTTGCAAAGTCCTACCAAGATCACTGTCAAGATGCTTTCATCTGAGAGGTTCTCTATATAACTAGCTTTATGCTTGAACCGGGTGATGTAGTCTTTCAACGATTCATTTCTCCGTTGAAAGATTGTCACGAGGTGGCAAGATGGTGCGAGTTGCCTTCTCAGTGCCTTGTATTGGTCAATGAATCTCCTCTGGCATTCTTCCCAACTATGAATGTTATGAGCTTTGAGATTCCTGAACCATGTTTGGGGTATGTCTCCTAAAATGGCTAGGAAGACACGACACTTGACCAGCGGATTGGTTGTCTAAAGGTCCATTTGAACATTGAATGCGTCCAAATGGTCATATAGGTCATTGTCCCCATTGTATTGCAGGATGTTAGGGACCTTAAACCTACGAGGGAGCGGTTCTGTCTCAATATCCCTAGTTAATGGTGTCCTTCCCTCAAAAGGACCTCGACTGTTCTAAACCCGAGGGCACTCTTCTAACTATTGTACCCTCTGAAGCAACTCTTCCACCTTTGGGTCTTGTGCCTCAGATTGACGACTGATGGATCGATGACTCCTTTCACCTTCTTGGTCATGGGAATGGCCATTTGAGGCTTTATGCCTTTTGTTGTGCTTGTGAATAACGATCTGATCTATGTCCTCGATTGGTCTTATTCAAGCTTCCTTCTCAATGTGAACCCTCACATTGCTAATTATCACCATCATTATCCTTACGAGCTCGATTGATTTCTGACCTTAGCCATGAATTAGAAGAGTGCACTGAACCAGCTCGCTAATGTTCTTCTCTAACTAGCCTCTCTTGCTAAGCTTTTGGCTACTAGAGTTCTCTTTTGGGTGTAGTGACCTCAACTTGTCTATGTGTGCTTTGGGCCATGCCTGAGCCAACACCCTAACCACATCAACCAACTCCCTCACCGTGTTTTCAAGCACTTCCTGACACTAGTGCCACACTTGTACTCTGTCAGTCCCAGGAACAAAAGCAGTAGGTTGGCGAGGGGTCAACAGAGCCATGCTGGTGGCAGCACCAGTAGTGGGGACAGCGGAGGCGGCACCTGCCATAGGAAGGACTGGTCGCGCAACCGGTAACATTTCCCACTATTGTTCCACGTGACCTTCAAGTTGGACAGTGGTAATATCTGTACTCTAGTGGTTCTTCCTCTAGCCATTGCAATTGCATGATAAATCGAAGAGAGTGTAGTTTAGGGCCCTCCTTCTAGTACCAAAATATTGATGGTAAAATTCGGTCAACTTAAGTCCGACACCCTAAATTACAAGTTGTGAATGCAAATATGCAAAGAAAAGAGAGAAAGAGAGAGAAAACAAGGGACGCCAAGAGCTTTTTAACATAGTTAAGCTAGATGCAAGGCCCACATCCATGGTTATATTATTTTCAATCTTTTGCTAAGTTTTTCAATATTCTGTCTGTCTTGCTTTTTCTCTTTATAATGATTTTAACCCTTTTTTTATAGTAGCTAGGGTGTTACAATGTATTCCATAACGAAAGTAGATCATAAATTAGTTACAACGAAATATATATATATATATATAAGCAAAATATCTAAAGTCTAATAGGTTATGAGCATGATAGATGATTCAAACATTATTAGTATGCTTGAAGACTACATACAAGATATGGACAAAATACATATATAAGCAAAATATCTAAAACCTATAGGGTTATGAGCATGATAGATGATTCAAATATTATTAGTATGCTTAAAGACTACATACAAAAATGAAGCTGATGAAGAAGACATAAAAAGTGCAACAAACAAATACACAAAGGAAAGTGCATTAACAAAGTACGCGATAATTTCTATATCATGTAATATGGACTATTAGATATTAATTAAACTTATGGATTCCAAATTAATTATACATTTCTGAGAACACTAAGAATGCATTCTAGCATTGAAGTGGAAAGTTCGATTTCAAGGCAACATGCATCATGTTGTGAATATTCATCACAAAAGACTGATAAGGGCAAAGTTAAGAATGAAATAAAAGACCAAAGTTATATGACAATAACCTAAAGTAGAAAATATTACTTCAAAAATTTGATTGATATAGATTACTTGGTGGATTAGAATATCATGATAATATGGTCTATTTTTCTTAGTTAATGTCCTGACTAAACAAATTAGGTGTCCTATATATATAATATGTGAAAAAAAAGAATGCTTAATTTGACATATGAGGGCTTTCCTACGGTAATTCCTATCCATTTAGTATTTAAATGATTCTAAAAAATAATTGAAGGACAATCTCATTATCATGATATTACTGTAAATTTATTTACTGTATTAAAAATTAACATTTAGATAAAGAAACTTCAAAAAGAAAATATGATAAAATAGATAGCTTAAAAAAATAAAATAAAAATAATGTAATATAGGTTTCGAGTAAAAAAAATAAATTAATTAATTGTAATTGGATTAAAATTAGTTTGGTGTTTTCGGAAATAATTTCACATTTTTTAACAATAGAAGAAATTGTTCCTCTTCGTCAATAAAAGTTTTAAATAAAGAGCATAATCGTCTAACTTCTCTGAAATAAAATCTTTGCTCCCTCCCTATTTCTCCTTCTCTCCTTTCAAATGATACTCGCAGACGAGATCCTTCCTTTCGGCCACGTCGAAGCCGGCGCCAGTTGCTGTTGTGCGCACGCATTGTGGGCTGGTTGAGGACCTAGGCGTTGGTCTAGCTGGTGCTCCGCCAAGCTACCGACAAACTTAGCCGCACCAGAACTGCATTCTTGAACTGCCGCCACATCGTTAAGTGCCTTTTGACCCGCCATAAATGCACGCATGTGAAGGGCAAGCATGAGGCTGGGTCTTGCTCCAATTCAAGGGCTGGTTGGTACACGTTTGAGGTTATTTTTCACACACTCTAATAGTTCAATTAATCATATATTAATTCTGATTCATGGGTAGTGTTGTGTAAAGGATTTTTGTGCTTAAATTTTTTCAATTGTGGGGCTTTTTTTTTTTTTTTGGAGGCTTTCTGTTCAGCCAGAAATTTGAAGTGAAATTCATGCTTTTGTTTCTCATTATGATGGTAGAAGGCAGTCTTGAAGGGTACTATGCAAGTCGGACGTTCTTGTGAAGTTTTTCTTTAGTTAGTGATAAATGCTGTATGTCAAGAAATTGGGGAAGATGAACATAAGTTACAGAAGGAATGATTTGACATGGATTGGTAGGCCCCAATTTTTTTCTCAATTAGCAAGCCACGTTGGATGCCATAGTGCCATGCATGAATGTCTACTACTTGATGGGAGTTAGTTGTTTGGTCTGAAATTGGTTTAATTTATGTATCAGGGGACTAAAATAGAATAAAGGTTCTAAAGAAGATCATATGCGATCATACTGTATGTTAGGGGGATGCAAATGTAATTAAATTTGTAATTTATTATGGCATCCATTTCTTTTTAATTTAGTATAAATCTTTTTTTTTTTCTCAAAATTTGCAGAATTGCTGTCACAGTTTAATTAAATAGGGAGACAACCTTTATGAACTGCAGATTCATACGAGCTGAAGGGTCAAAATGATTGTCTTCTATGACTTTGGTGCATTGTGATATTTTGAACACTGTATCACACATTCGAATTTTCTTGCTCATCCTCTAGCAAATCCTTATAGGAGTTCGGAGCTACTAGCAACAAAATAAAAACCCCAATCTGTGCACTTGAAAATGACCTCAGTTTTAATTTCTTGTGTTTCACGTAGGCTTAGAAAATCATCTCTTCTTTCTTCTACTTCCTTGATTTCTCTATCTCCCCCCATCTTCAGTCCTTCAATCCCCTCTCAATCATTAGTCAGCCTAAACCACTGTCTAAATCCTGCCAATTTAAATTTTCTACTCAATCCATACAAGCATTCCCACCATCAGATTTCTAATTATGAATTTTTTGGAAATTCTAGATTTCATCCATATTTCCAGTTTGTTGCGTACATCTCTATGTCACCTCCAAGTGTGGGAGAGGGTTCAAAGGAAAAAAATAATCAAAGTGGTAATACAAGTAAAGAGGGCATTTCAGAGGCTAACATCTCTTGGATCAACTCATATTTGCCTAGGAAGGTTCAGCCTTATG
>JANHAO010020950.1:0-12670 GCA_026873985.1 Saraca asoca | reverse complement strand
GACATAATTACAACTTGCATGAAAGTAAAGTAAACTTTTTGATTTTGCGAAGGATGAATTTGTAAATTCTTGTACAAAATATAGTTAAGAATAACACTTGTAATTCTCAAAGTAAACATGAATTCAAGAGTAAGGGAAGCTATTAACGTAAAAAGGAAAGCTAAAATAATTGAAATATGTAAGACAAATAGATACCGTCGATGTGGCAATGAGCAAGATCTGGATATAAATAATTGAATCATCTACCTAATAATGAGGAATAACTGAATGCTTCATAAATTATATGAGAAGTACCTTTTCTTCAAGTCCAGTGCTTGTGGAATGTCTGGATTGAAGACAATCTTCGAGGCAGACTAAGAATTGATTAGAATGTTACCCTTTGGTTGGCAGTGAGAAAGAAGATCAATAATATGATAAACAATGGCAGATTAATATCAAGAATCTATAGTAATTAAACTAACATCGTGTATTCTTTAACTTGGCCAATTAGAAAATGATAATGACAGAAGTGTCGTCAGTGTCACGAAAGAAGTTTTGAGCATATTCAGCAAGCTCGCCCCACAATGAACATGTCAACATAACTTGGCTGCATTGAAAATGATTTGCTATGTTACTATGTGTTGTAAATTATTAATACCTAAATATGTACTTGTTGACGGTCAATTTTGGTAATCGATCAACTGAAGGTTCTGATATCCAAACTGCAATGTGATGGTGACGAAGAAGGTGAGATAATGAAAGATTCAAGGTAAAAGGAAGAGAAATCGGACAAGGTTTTTATCATGAGGCCAAAGTCCAGCTGACCCCTACGTCCGCGATGGTTTTTCTTTATTTTCTCCTCTGTTTTTTACATACAAGCATTAAGCATGTGAAAAATCCTTTTGGTCGTGTGTCCAGCCTTCTCCTTTTACAATCTCCCATCTTCTTATATACAAGTGGGAGAGCTACAAACTGTAAACTGTTGATATAAGATTATGATTACATCCATACTATTCATTAAATGCTAGACACAGAGTAATAAATGTTAGGCAAATCATTGTCAGACTTTAGGGGTTGCTGTGTGGGCTATAGAGTATTTTAGGCTACGTTTGTCAAACGTTAGCCATCTCCCTTGGCGTAGAGGGGAGTTCGCTGCTGCCGCCAATATTTGTAACCTTCGAGCTTGTGCAGCTCTTCAGTGGCCTTGCTTGGACTAAATTGTGCCCTTTCCATTTTGAATCACAATTCCTTGGGCTTCAGTCAGTCCCCTATTTTTTAGTCTAAATAATGCCCATAACATTAGCCCCCCCAACTCACAATTCACCTTGCAGGCTAGAAGTTATTGATTCATTTCTTGAGGAAGTGACTTTTGTCCATGACATGACTATCGGTGGATAGTTGATCCTAGGTGGAAGATAACCCGATTGGTTGCATTCTTGTACTAGTATCGCTTGATTTGATTAGTAGCTCTAGAGGCTTAGTATGCAGTGCACTAGGTGTACCCGAGCTTGTTCTAGAGGCTTAGTGCGTAATGCATTAGGTGTGTCCGAGTTTGCTCTAGAGGCTTAGTGCATAATGCACCAAATGTGCCCGAGCAGTATGATTAGTAGCTCTAGAGACTTAGTGTGCAATGGACCAGGTATGCCTGAGCTCGCTCTGGAGGCTTAGTGCACAATGCACCAGGTGTGCCTGAGTGGTATGATTAGTAGCTCTGGAGGTTTAGTGCACAATGCACCAGGTGTGCTCGAGCTCGCTCTGGAGGCTTAATGCACAATGCACCAGGTATGCCCGAGCGGTATGATTAGTAACTCTGGAGGCTTAGTACGCAATGCACCAGGTGTGCCCGAGCTCGCTCTGGAGGCTTAGTGCACAATGCACTAGGTGTGCCTGAGCAGTATGATTAGTAGCTCTGGAGGCTTAGTGCGTAATGCACCAGGTGTGCCCGAGCTCACTCTGAAGGCTCAGTGCATAATGCACCAAGTGTGCCTAAGCGGTATGATTAGTAACTCTGAAGGCTTTGTGTGTAATGCACCAGGTGTCCCGAGCTCACTTTGAAGGCTTAGCCTACAAGCTGGATTGGTGTGGGCTGACTCGAGGTCATGCAACGGTTGCCAGCAGAAGATCACTTGAGGACTGGAGGCACCATTTGCCTTTCAACCTACCCTCAGTGGGGTTTTGAAGCGTTTTGGTTCACGCGCGCCTCTTTAATTTTGTTTTCGGCATAATGATGGCTTTTGTTCAAAACACAGGGTTTCACTTTTAATGTTGACATTTATTGACCCATTAGATTATGGGTTATCCGAGGAGTTTTTGCATCCAACAGTCCAGCTTTTTGAATTAAAGCCGGGAAAGCTCCCCCTCTTTTTTCATTATTCATAAATTGCCTATGTTTTTTGTTTCTCCCTTGTTCCAGAGTTCACACATTTTTCTTCTTATAGCCCCTTCCTTGCTCTCATGCTCCATCGAGTTAAGCCTCGATCATTGGCCTTCTACGCCCCTCCGTTTACGAGCAGTCAATCAAGGTGAGTCTTTTCCCCCTTTTGTTTTTGGCATTTTATATTTTTGGTTTTGGATTTTACAGGATTCTGTTTGTTTTCGTTGGGAAGTCAGGGTAAGAGTGAGCCTGTTCTATTTTTCTGGTTAGTGTTTAAGTTCTTGGGCGACGGTGAAATTTCTTAGTTCCTGAGCGTTTTCAGCTTATTGTACGGAGCCTTTATTTATGCCCTAGGAATTTGGGTAGTCCGGGGTGATGGTTGTTCCCTCTTTGGATTGAATAGTGACCTGATTACTTATCTTCCCTCTGTAGATGTCCCAGCCCCATAGATGCCACCGCCACATAATAGTTAGCAAGGAAACTGAATCTGAGGGGAGCGAGGGAGCACCTCGTATCGCTGGTGATGCGGTTTCTTATAGTGGCGAGGTCACCAGTGGCTCCGTGGCTCGTACTGAGCTGGAAGGATCTGGTGTCGCTTCTTATTTTAAACATTTCCACTCCACCATTAAGCCTAAGGAAATGGGAGGCATCACGGAGGCGTACCTCTTCCCAGGAGGCTATCGCGTTATGGTTCTGTCCCGTGACAATCATGTTGTGTTCCCTTCTGATCGATTTATAGCCATCAGTGTCCACCATCTCAATGCGGGCTTGCGTTTCCCCATCCCGCCATACATAATTAACTTCTTTAATGAGTTAGGGCTCGTACTGGTGCAGTTAACCCCTAATGCATATTCCTCCTTGACTTCCCTCGCATGGAGTCATCTCCAGAACGGCCTCCATCCTCTCAGTTCGAGTGTTCTTTGCTACCTCTATAGTATCAAGAGTCTACGAAGACATGAGGGCTTTTACTACCTTTCTCCTCGTCCTTCTCAATACAAGAAATCGTTGCCCTAGGGGGATGCTCGTGGGAAATCCAATGTAGGACCATACAAAACCTGTTGATTTTATGTGTCCTGTCTGTCATTGCGTTGTCTCCATCATTTTTCATTTGTTAAGAATTTGGGTGAGCGAGCTAGAGAGGATACTTTTTAACGTATTTGTTTTACCTCTCATTTAACATTTTGTTATGCTTTTTACAGAGGGAGTCCAGAAAGGAATGCCAGAGTTGGGTGTTATCGAGATCAAAATTTTGGATCAACTCTCAGCATCTGCTGATTCCCTCAACACAGATAGATTTAATGAGGAACTTCTGCAAGATTATGGTCTTTCTCCCATGCTTGGAGCTGAGCTTATTGACAGTTCTCACCACATCAGGGTCCGTAGGTCAAAAGAAATTCCTCCAGTAGACTTCGACGCAGAGGTAACTATGAACCGTGTGAACCTTGTAGATCCTCCAATGAGGTCCAAGCGGCATGCTCCCTCTGCCTCTGCTCATGTTAATCTGCGCCGGCCTCTTCCATTCTACTCCTAAGCATGCCTCGATCGGCCTGCCTTCTTCTTCTGCAGCTGCTCTTGCACCAACTCAACTTACCCCTTCTTTCAGTCTAACAATGGCAGAGGAGACCCTACATCTTCCAGGTCCAAATTCTCAACCAAGAATGTTAAAGGGGGAGACATCAAGGTCTTCGCGGCTCAAAAGTGATGCTCCTATCGAACCTACTTCAAAGAGGTAGCGGACTGATAAGGTGAAGGAGGTCGCCACCGATAACCTGCCACAGCTCAGAGATGTCACAAGGCACTTAGCCGAAGGATTGGGAGCCAAGACCTTGGCCCTTTATAATGTCATTCACAATAACGTGGGTCAGATTCTGGGGTCCAATGTCGATGTTTTTGGAGGATGATGGAGTCCAGGGCAGTGTTCTGATAGAAGTCTTGTCCAATCACTATTTACTGGTTAATGTCGTTCTTTTTTTATTTTTGTTGTTCTCTATTTGCGTTCTGACTTTTTTGTTGTTTTCTCCAAGGGACCTTTGTGGCCATCGAATAGAGGAATGCGTGCCTGGAATGGGAAGAGGAGAAGCGCCGACTTGAAGCCAACCTCGTCGTGGCTACCCAAGAGGTGACTATGCTAAAAATGAAGTTAGAGGATACCGAGGCTCAACTACAGGAAGCCAATGTCACGGCGAGGAGGACTGAAGAATCTCTCATGCGTGAGGTAACTGAGTTTGCTTCGAGGCTTCATAGGGTTCACGAGGAGCAGGGAGGACATTCTCTCCTTAACCCAAGGGGTTGAAAGTTTTCAGAACCAGTTCAGGGCCACTATGAAGAGGACTATCCGCGTAGTGGAGAGAGTAGAGCGACCTGAGAAGGCCTCTAAGCGTGTTAAGGAATGAGCCGTTAATGCCAAAATGGAGGCTACCAAGGCAAAGGATGAGTCTTTCGCTATGGCGGAACAAGCTCGGCAAACCGTGGTCATTTGTACCATCGAGAGTTTTATGTATACCCTATGGTTGAACAATCTAGATCTCGATTTCTCTTTCTTTGGTAGGGAGATTGAGGATATCATTCATGGTTTTATCAAAGACGCTAAGGCTGCTTCTTCTCCTGGCACCGAGATCGCCGATGATCCTCCAAGCGGGGATATGGTACAGGTTGCAAATGCTTTGCTTGTGGAGGAGTTCACCGAGGAAAGGCCTGAAGGTCAAGTCTCAGAAAATCTGTCTACTGTGCTCTTAAGCCCCCCAGGCACTCAAGACCCAGCTGAAATGGAGGCCCCCACATCATAGAGTCTTGGCGTGTTCATTTTACTATTTTGCATTTATTTGTGGCTTTTATCTGACAAAAGACATTCTCTGTAAAGGATTTTTTTTTTATTTCCCTTTTCCTTTTTTGAATGACCCAATTTTCTTAAAACCCGTGCACTACTATCAAACACAATCAACAATATTTCCAGAAAGGACATAACAAGAATTTAACTTAAAATTTCAATAGGTATTTACATTCATGGAAACTCGATATTTGGTTCATTGATAATATGGCCAGAGATGCTCGGCATTCCAAGTTGGGGAAATACAGCCCCTCCGACGTCCGCCAAGCGGTATCCCCCAGCCTTTAGTCTTTCTTTAATGATGTATGGACCTTCCTAATTTGGGCCCAGTGCCCCTTCTGTGGGGTCACGGCCTCCGGGTTGGACGAGGTGTAGGGCGAGGTAACCTGGTTTAAAACTTCAAGCATGCATCTTCCAGTTAAAATATCATGCGACCCTCTGCTGATAAATCACGATTCTTAGGCATGCTTCATCCTTTTTTTCTTCAATAAGGTCCAGACTGGTAGTGAGTAGCTGGTCATTTTCCTCGGCATTGAAGGTAGCTCTTTAGTGTGAGGTCACTTCGTATTCTACTGGCAACACAGCCCCGACTCCGTAGACCATTAAGAAAGGCGTCTCTCCTGTGGTGCTACAAGCCGTTGTGCAGTAGGCCCATAGGACTTTTGGTAGTTCATCTACCCATGCCCCTTTTCTTGCTTCTAGCTTCTTCTTTAAGGTTTGCCTGATGATCTTGTTTATTGCCTCTACTTGCTTGTTAGTCTATGGGTGGTCCACGGATGAAAAACATTTTAGAATTCCCAGACTATCACAAAATTGGATGAACTGTTCACTTGTGAATTGGGTTCCGTTATTAGACACCATTTGATAAGGGACACCGAACCGCCAGACAATGTTGTTCCAGACAAACTTCTCAATCTAGGAAGAAGAAATCTGGGCTAACTCCTTTGCTTCAGCCCATTTGGTGAAATAGTTCACTGCCACTACAGCATATTTGTAGTTCCCGCGACCCACAAGGAGGGGCCAATCAAATCAATTCCCCATATACAAACGGCCATGGGCTAATCATTTGTTGGAGGTAGGTTGGGGGAGCTCGAGGAATCTCAGTGAATCTCTAGCACCTGTCACATCTTCGAAAGAGGTCAATTGCCTCCTACTTTATAGTTGGCCAAAAGTAACCCTGTCAGAGGGCCTTCTGAGCTAAAGATATCCCCCCCAGCGTGGTTTCCACAATGGCTGGCATGTATCTCTTTCAGAATGAGATCGCGCTCGGGACCATTAACGCACCAAAAAGTGGGGCCGACTGGCCTCTTCGGTAAAGCACATTGTCTGTGATGCAGTATCTAACGGCCCAGAACCATACATAGCAAGCCTCTAACTTATCCTCCGGGAGCTCACTGTGTCGTAGGTAGTTTAGGATGGGGTTCATCCAAGAACTTGGTGCCATGGAAATTGGCATCGTGGTTGCTTCTTACTCGATGCTGGGAAGTGGGAGGATTTTGACAGGTACTGTGCCCACAAATTCGGTATCCCTTGCCTCAACGAGTCGAGCCAGAGCATCTGCATGCGCGTTCTGAGCTTGAGGGACCTAGTTGATCTCAAACCTTTGGAACCCACCGAGCAGTTCTTGAGCCTTTCACAGATAAACTGCCATTTTTGGTCCCTTCACTTGGTACTCCCCCTTCATGTGGCAAACTACCAGTTGAGAGTCACTGAAAACTTTTAGATTTTCAGCTCGCACTTCTTTTGCGAGGTGGAGCCCTACTAGGAATGCCTCATATTCAGCCTCGTTATTGGTTGTCTGGAATTCGAGTCTCAGGGCGCAGGGAATTTTATGTCCCTCCGGACTAATTAATAGAATTTTGGCCCCCGCTCTATGCTTACAAGAGGACCCATCCTTATATAGCTTCCACCACAATTCTCTAGAAGTTTCTATCTCCTCCGCCATAGGTCCGGTAAATTTAGCAATGAAGTCAGCTAAGGCCTGCCCCTTAATCGTCGACTTTGATTTGTAATGAATGTCGAACTGGCTAGCTTGATTGCCCATTTAAGTAAGCGACCTGAAGCATCTGCCTTTTGGAGGGTGTGCCTCAACGGATATTGTGTTGGGATCTCGATTAAGTGGGCCTGGAAATAAGGTCGTAGTTTCCTTGACGCAATGACGAGGCCATACACAAGCTTCTCCATAGGGGTATAGTTTTCCTCAGTGTCGTTAATTTTCTTACTCGCATAATAAACGGGGAATTGAGCTCTATTTTCCTCATGGACAAAGGCCACACTAATAGCGTGCTACGACACTCCCAAATAGAGGATAAGTTTATCGCCCTCCCGAGGCTTCGATAGGAGTGGGGCTTTGCCTAAGTATTCCTTCAGTTGAATGAAGGTGGCTTCACACTCTTCGGTCCATTCAAAGTGCCTTGCCTTTCTTAGAACTTTTAAAAAGGGCAAGCACCTATCTGTTGCCTTAGAAATAAATTGACTCAGAGTCGTAACTCGACCGATCAGGGTCTGGACATCTTTAACCCTACTTGGGGACCTCATATTGATAAGTGCTCTAATCTTCTCGGGGTTTGCTTCTATGCTCCTTTCGTTTACCATAAACCCGAGAAACTTCCCTGAGACCTATTTATGGTTAACGAAAGGATCATAGAAGCTTCAGGATTCAGTTTCATCCGATATTTTCATAGAATTTGAAACATCTCTTCTAGGTCATCAACATGATCTGAGACCTGTTTGGACTTCACAAGCATGTCATCCACGTAGACTTCCATAGTTTTCCCAATTTGATCTTTAAACATCGTGTTGACCAACCGTTGATAAGTTACCCTGACGTTCTTGAGCCCGAAAGGTATCACCTTATAGCAATACAATCCTCTGTCTGTGATGAACGAGGTGTGTTCCTCATCCTAAGGCTCTATGGGAATTTAATTGTAACTAGAGTACGTGTCCATGAAGCTGAGGAGTTGGTGTCCTGCAGTAGCATCAACAAGTTAGTCGATCCTTGGTAAGGGAAAACTATCTTTTGGGCAAGCTTTATTCGGGTCCATGAAGTCGATGCATGTTCTCCATTTCCTATCCTTCTTCCTTACTAGGATGGGGTTGGCTATCCATACGGGTTAACGAACCTCCCGGATGAATTTGTTTGCTAGTAGTCTATCCACCTCCTCTTTTAGTACGCGTGAACATTCTGTTGTTAGAGGTCTCCTTTTTTGCCTGATCGATTTGTGGTGAGAGTCGATGTTCAGCTTATGTGACATAATTCTAGAGTTGATCCCTTCCATGTCCTAATGGCTCCAAGTGAAGACGTCTAGGTTCGCCTTAAGAAAGCTTCTCAACTAGTTTTTTGTGTTCACAGGTAAGTTTTTTCCTAGTTTGAGGCATTTCCGATCATCCATGCCATTGATTCCAACCTCTTTAAGCTCTTCGACTGGCCCAGTCTCCTTGTCTATTTTCCAGTCGCGGAGGTCGAGGTCATGGCTGATCTTGATGGAGTTCAAGGCATGGGGTTCCTCGTGGAGAGTGACGTTCGCTCCTTTGCCCTTTCCTTCTAGTTTAATGGCATCCTCGTAACACCATCGAGCCGCATACTACTCACCCTGTACACATCCAACCCCATTTAAAGTAGGGAATTGAACAGTTAAAGTTTTGGTGGACATGACCAGGTCTAGATCGTTCATTGCTGGTCACCCCAAGACTATGTTATAGACTAAGGGGCAGTCTACAACTAGGAAATCTGCTAGAACGATCGACTGATGATCCTTGTCCCCCAAGGTGATAGGGAGCCTAACCCGTCCTACAGGGAATATTGCATCTCCGGTGAAGCCAAAAAGGGGATCAGGTGATGACTCGAGGTTGCTCCGAGTCAATTCCATCTAGTCAAAACATTTCTTATACATGACATTGACCGATCTACCAGTGTCCAACATGATCCTTCGCACTTCAACGTTACCAATCTTGGCCCTGATGACCATAGCATCGTTATGGGGAGATTGGACGCCTCATTCATCGTCAT
This sequence comes from Saraca asoca, assembly GCA_026873985.1. Classification (NCBI taxonomy): domain Eukaryota; kingdom Viridiplantae; phylum Streptophyta; class Magnoliopsida; order Fabales; family Fabaceae; genus Saraca; species Saraca asoca. The sequence continues at coordinate 3,481 of JANHAO010020950.1, read as the reverse complement.
CGACGAAGGTAATGCATCTGGGAGCTGCCCTTGCCTTCTTAGCGGGCTTGTCAGGTTCACAGCCTACGGAGAGGACATAACTCGCATTCTGCATATAGTGCTCTCGTGAGTTTCATGAAGCCCCTGTAATATGTGGTCCTCCGTCAATGGTATAAATGGTTCTAACTATGGCCATTTGTTTAGGCTCAACCCCATGGCGAGGCCATTCTACGTGTTATGGAGATTGTCATCCTGATGATTGCACCATATAATCTCTTAAGCGGCCCCTACGAATAAGATCCTCGATCGCATCCTTAAGGTACTTGCACTCAAAGGTGGTATGCCCTATATCATTATGATAGGCACAAAAACTATTTGGATCCCTATATTTTGAAGGGTTTAGTAGTGGTCTGGGTCGTCTGAAGTTCTCTATATGTTTTTCCAGAACGTATATCCTCTCTGAAGTGTCGGATAAGATGTTGTACTGATTATAGCGACCTTGAAGCTCAAGCTGCCTTGTTATTGCTCTCTTTGTGGATTGGACACCCCCGTTGTTTACTTGGCCCACTCCGCTCCTGTCACGACTGCTCCTCTTTCCGTCTTTGTCGAGGGCCGAGCTACTAGGCTCATTCTTTCATCCGTTTCCTTTGGAATCAAAGGTTTCCTCCCATCGAGTCTCCTTCACAGCCTATTCATAGAACTCCTTCAAGTTCCTTATTGGGGACTTGTATATGCTTTCGTACAACTTTCCGTCCCTACACAATCCTATTGAGATCACCGTCAAGATGCTGTCATCAGAAGGGCTCTCCACATTGCTGATTTCACATCGAAATCTAGTAATGTAGTCCTTCAACGACTCGTCTTTCCTTTAGAAAATCGTTGCTAAGTGACAGGACGGTGTGAGCTGCTTCTTGAGAGCCCCGTACTAATCAATGTACTTATTTTGGCACTCCTCTCAACTATTAATGCTGCAGGTCGGGAGACTCTTAATCCACATCTATGGCATGTCCCCGAGAGTTACCAGAAAAACCCTACATTTAACCAGGGAGTTGCTGGTCTGGAGGTCCATTTATATGTTGAAAACATCCAGGTGATCATAAGGATCACCTTTTCCATCATATGGTGGAATGGTCAGGATTTTGACATATTGAGGGAGAGGTTCTGTTTGTATCTCCCTGGAAAATGGAGTCTTTTCCTCGTAGCGACCCGATTGATCCTAGGCTAAAGGGCACTTCTCTAATTTTTGTACCCTCTGTATTAACTCCTCAATCATCTGTTCATAGGCCTCAGATTGCTGGTCCCTACTGTTGTCGCGACCCACGCTCGAATCTTTGGTACGAGGCGAGCTCTCAACTTGTTGGTTTCCCTTATCCCTATGAGCTCGTCGTCCTCCCATTCCATATTACGAGTTGGAGGACTGATTCATACTGACTGTCCGAGCTCCTTCCTCGATCGTTCGTTGCTTCTGTGCTGGCATCTTTGCTTGTGGCTACGGGGCTGCCTCTGCGACGGGGCCAGCCCCACCTTGTTCTTGGAGTCTTTGGGTGTACACCTGCATTAGCGCTTCGACCGCATCGGTAAGCCTCTTCACCGTACCCTTGAGTGCTTCGTGGCGTTGGCATAAAGCATGCACACCGTCGGTCTCCGGGAAGATGGAGGAGGTGCTTGCCAGGACTGGGTGTTCTCCTTTAGGCATGTTTCATTGATGTTCCCCCTGACCATCTAGCTGGTTGGTTGCGGCACCAAAGCTCCTAGTTACTCTTCCCTTTGCCATTGTATTCGATTAATGAAGAATGTGAAAGCAGTTTGGTCCCACTAGGTGTGCCAAAATATTGACGGTCGATTTTGGTAATCAGCCAACCGAAGGTCCTGATATCGAAACTGCAATGCGATGGTGACGGAGAAGGCAAGATAATGAAAGATTCAAGGTAAAAGGAAGAGAAATCGGACAAGGTTTTTATCGTGGTTCGGCCAAAGTCTAGGTGACCCTTATGTCCATGGTGGTTTTTTTTTTATTTTCTCCTCTATTTTTTACATACAAGCATCAAGCATGTGAAAAATCCTTTTGGTCGTGTGTCCAGCCTTTTCCTCTTACAGTCTCCTATCTGTTTATATACAAGTGGGAGAGCTACAAACTGTAAACTATTGATACAAGATTATGATTACATCCGTACTATTCATTAAATGCTAGACGCAGAGCAATAAATGCTGGGCAAATCATTATCAGACTTTAGGGGTTGTTGTGCAAGCTATAAAGCATTTTAGGCTACGTTTGTCAGACATTAGCCATCTCCCTCGGCATAGAGGGGAGTTCGCTGCTATCGCCAATATTCGTAACCTTCGAGCTCGTGCAACTCTTCAGCGGCCTTACTTGGACTAGATCGTGCCCTTTTCATTTCGGATTCTGATTCCTTGGGCTTCAGCTGGTCCCCTATCGTTTAGTCCAAATAATGCCCATAACAGTACTATAACACATAGTTGTGTAAGGTTGATACTTACTTCTCATCTCTAAGGTATATATGCTTTTTCTTAGTTCCATTCTCCTTAATTTCCATTTTTTCATGGGATTGCAACTCATCGATGACATCTAGTGACAGCTGAGCATATTCAAGTGTTAAAATATGGATGAATAAAAATGAAGGACATAATTAGACTGAAATGTAATTTATTACCAATCAGATTCTTGTTCCCGCAAGCTCCAGACAGTACATCGTTAAAGGGTACAAATGTGTAGCAATGAAGAGGAAGGTCTATTTTGAGTGGTTGAACTCCTGTATTCTGGTGGAACTCAATCTTATAACAGTGATGGCTTGCTCTATAGTCTTGATTTTTTTTTTTTACTTGAAAGTTTTGAATTGTGTAATACTTCCCCTCAATAAGCTTTTGCTTATACTTCTCATAAAGGACCCTTCCAAATGCCATTACTTGGATTTTTTCAACCTGCATTTAGGACAAAAAGATTATACAGTTGTAATAGATATATAAATTTATAGACTTATAGAAATTAAAACATTGTAGAAGTACACTTAAATTTTTATCCACCAGTAGCATTTCAATGCTGCGATGATTTTCATTATTGTTTTATTCTATAATCCAAAGACGGACTACTTGGACTTGGATTTTTGAGGTTTGGACGTCAGTGTCCAGTTCTGATAGGTAGCTAACTTTTCTGGCATTAAAATGAACCTGCACTTGGAAAAGTAATTGTTGATGCAATAAAGGGGGAGGATTTGATAATAAAGAACATAAAGTAACTAAGATTACAACAACTATACATTGGCTTAAATTGAATATCTAATAATCAATGGACATTTGAATAACAAAACAACAAAACTGTAGATGAAACAATGATACACAAGACCCTTGTCACAATTCAGATCAAATTTTGAAACACTTCTTTGTGAACGATGTTAACGATAGATGTTGATGACTGGTTATTTTTGTCTTCAATGAGGAATTTCAATCCGGCTTTACTTCTAACTCTAGACACTGCCACATATAG
>JANHAO010020949.1:0-12682 GCA_026873985.1 Saraca asoca | reverse complement strand
ACCACTTTAAAAACTTGTGTCTTCAAATTTCTTCTCCTACTTACATCTTAATTGCTCTTATTGATAATCTTTAACCTTCATCATTCTAATACTTTTTGGATATCAGTTTTCTGCATAATCTATTAAAATAACATTGAACTTGATACTGCTGTATATAATTTTCCAACAAAAAAGGGCAAGATTTGTTCAATTCCGCAATTTAATTTTTCTTTACTGGGATCGACAAGCTTGTTCCGATCTTGCTGGAGGGTGGACTAGTACATTAGGGGTAACCTGTGGCTCTGCAAACATTTTTACAAAGGAAAACAATAATGAGTTTCTAATGAAACCCAATGAGTGAGTTATTTATTTCTACTCTATTATACACTTGATTAATACATGACTAAACAAGTCCACATCTAAGGATATAAGTCACTATAACTTGCCACTTGAACTTTTGCATCATAAAATTATACTAGAATTTATAATTTCACCTTAAACTTCCGTAAGTAAAGAGTAAACAAAAAGCTTTTTAGCCTACTATTAAATCATAATTAATAAAGGTTTATTCACACTCATATTATCATCACAATAGTATAACATAACACTATATCACTTACATAATTCACAATCAAAAGATATGTGAAAGCTTCCTTTTAGAAATTTTCAAGTGACTTATCTAATTTACACATGTTAATTGAATCTCTTTCATTCTCCTTGTCTTTTCATCATTTTACGCCCTCTTATTACTCCATCATGTTAATGGCCATATAAGACATATCAATTTGAAATTGTTGTAGCTCACTTGAAGAGTTCTTAAGGACTCCACATTATGTTCAAGCACACACACATTCACAAACAAGTTTAAAAATTCATATTAACATACGCGTAACACAAGTAATACATTTGTTACTTCTCACTCCTCTATATACACTAAGGTGAACTTTTTCTTATTCATTTAGTCATTCATGTTTACCTACTCTCTAACTATAATGTGCAGCTGAACACTAGCTATAGTGCTTTTACTGGATTGTTTCACTTTGTTTAATTTAAAAGCTTCCTATCCCAATATGACACATGACTTCTAGCCTTAAAAAAAAAAAATCTCTACTTAGCAACCTACTACAAAAAGTTCTATTCCTTCATGCTAGAAGCATAAAACTACCTTTCTAATTTGACCCAGTAGTCTTCCCTCTAAGTAATAACTTAGATTGACTCTAGCCCAAATCCACTTGGTTACTACCACTCAACCCTACAATGAAACAATATATCTATTCTAAATAGTCATAATGTAGCCCTTTTTCCCTACCACTAGGATGGCCACACTAGTCTCTTGGCACCCTTAGGATAGCCACACTAGTAGCATAAGAAAGTAATTAACAATTTCACATTCATGGTTTTATATTAAATGCACACAATAAAAAATAGAGAAAATAAAGAATTCACTCACGTCAAGGACGCTTGCTAGATGTTGAGTCTCTTTAATCAAGAAGATATCTCTCATTTTTCTTCATTAAAGCTTTATGTTTTACAGTTAGTTTCACTTTTCTTATAAACTCTAGCTAACTAAGCTCATTCATTACTATCCTTAATTTAAGTTTCACACTTGAAAAATTCAATTAGAAATATTAGTTAGCAAATACATACCTAGGGATTAGGAATACACGTGACCCATATCTTAGGCTTGCTTAAAACATGAAGAAATGCAAACCCCAAAATCACACAAAGGCACTCATTTAACTTAAGGTTTGAGTTCAATTATCTTATAGTTTCCTAGGAAAAGAAATTATTATAAAACTAGGTTAGGATATTAGATGGTTTACCTCTATAAAAGGATTGAAATTTCAACTCACATGGAGCTATTGTTCTACTGTCCTCTGTCCAGAACTCAGCAACCACCAGGGGCTAACTTGCAGTAGTTCGCATAGCTCTTTGCTAGGGCATTTCGACTATTGGCTAATAGAAGAGGAGGAAATAGAGTGAGTGAGTGTCAGCCTTGACCCTCAGCCCTTTGTCACTTAAGTAAGTCACCCAAACTACGTAGTTTTAGGACAATGTTGAGAGGAAAAAAAATTTCAATTTAGCAACAACTTCCTTTTTTTAGTATTATTATTATTATTATTATTTTCTTTTTGTCCTTGTTTGCCCTTTAAAATTATGATACTCGTAATTATATTGTTGCAAGAAATGAAATTAATTAATAGTATCTTGATTATATTAACAAAATAGAAAGAAAGTATAATCATGAAAATAATTATACAATTTACTAGAAAACTTGGATTTACCAAGTAAATCTCCCTTTTTCCTTTTTTTTAAATATCAAACTTTATCATTATTTCATTGAGATGGGTATTACAATATTTCCCCTACAATGAATTCATCATCAAATTTAACAGATAAGAATACATAAAACAAAACAAAGTGATAAGGGTAAGGTATAGGGTTAATTTATTCAAAAACATTAGAGAATGTACCTCAGTTTAGGGGAAAAGATAAGGGTATTTATTCTTCATAAGTGGCTTAGACTACTAGTTAACTCCTGGTTTTATTACAACACTTTGACGAAGAGATGTTCTTTAAAGTGAAGTTTCCAAGTTTGTTAGTCCACAATCACTATTGGTCTCTCCTCATAAGTAAGATGACTATCCATTTTGACTGGAATTTGAAGAAAGATACGGGAAAGGTCTAAAATAGATTTTGGCAACATTTGGCAACATAGGCAACATTTGAAGAAGAAAGTTTAGATAATTCTTCACTCGATGACCATTTGGCCACAATCAAGACACACACCCATTTCCTATCTATATACCCCTATGTGAAGTTTTCCACAAGTTCCATATAGATTTAGTTCTTCAGTTTGCATCGGGGTAGAAACAGATGGACGGAATCCTCATTTTGATTGATAACTTGTAGGTATGGCATTCATAGATCTTCTTAGAGGTTCATTATGCTTTGCTACTCCTAAGGGCAATGACATGCCATACCTCCTAGTAAAAGGCACACTAGACACAAAAACTGATGGTCCTCTTGACTCCCCACTTGTACCTTCATATCTGGTTCTCTTTCCTAAATCCTCATGAGTTGTTTTTTCTTTTTGAAAATCTCACTGCTAGTTTAAAAACCTAACTAAAAACATCTACATAAGTTATTCCATATGTCACTTGGATAACTTCAAAATAACCATCATTCAACCCATCTACGAGTCTTTGAGCTCTCATCTTTTTTTGTGGAAGCAAGATCCTTGCCAAATTGGGACAAATGGAGAAATTTAGCTGTATACTCAAACACTATCATCCCTTCTTTAGTTTAATGAAATATTGTAACTTTCCATACCTTTTTCTTTTCAATAAAAATTGTTGGAAAAAAAATTGCTTGAAAAGTTTCCTAGGTGTTCGAGGGCCTTCATGCTTGCTTTTGGTTGATCCTAAACCCTATACCAATCTACTGCTGAACCATTAAGTTAGAATCTAACTAATTTGGTTGCTATTTCTTTTGGGCATTCTAACATGCACCACAATCTTTCAATTTACTCTAGAACACTTGGGGAACTAACTTATCCATTTGGGTATTGTAACACACTTCACAATCTTTCAATTCTTGTAAGTAGGTTTTGAGATTTTATTGCACCATTCCCGCTAGTGATGGCAGAGGTGGTGGTGCTTATTCATTTTGTTGTTATTGCCCTCCTTCTAATCTTTGGATGGTCAATTCATTTACCATTTCATTTATAGTCCTAGTGAGATTTCTAGCACACATGAAGGCTTTAAAAGTAGAGGAACCCACTTCATTTGTGTTTACTCTTGCACAAATCTGCCTTGACCTTTACCATGGCCTCTCAACATTCCCCTTACCTTAACCCCTAGGTGGAGGGGAGGGAGACATCTCATGTGAAGCTTGATTAGATGCTTAAACTTATTAGAATCCTCTTCAAATAGTTGATCTAGTTTTAGGTGGTATTTTCACATGAGTAAGAAAATTACTCATTAAGCAACAATTTAAATTTTCACTTATCAAATCTATCTTGGTACATATGGAGGCCTATAATAGTCCTTAGAGTGATACAAACATATTCTCATTTATACCTTGTGTTCTCGGGCACACAAACACAAATTTTGGTATGCTTGTACCTTTTTTGGTAGTTGGGGACCCATGTATCTAGACCCTAAACCATGCTTTGATATCAACCTGGTCATGCTCCACATTGGCACATGACTAGCATGGAAAAACATTAGCCCACAAGCCTATTATGTCTTAATAAAACTTGGAATCTATGTTAACTTGTGAACTTGTATAAAATTTTAAATAGATAACTAGTTAAATAGAAGACATAATTTCAATTTAACCAAAACTTTAGATATATATATATATATAGTTTGAACAATTTTCCATAAAAAATCTAGCAAAGTTTCTCTTGTTTACTAGATATTTCCAAGGTTATATAGCCATCAAAAGAAACTTGTACAAAATAAGAGTCCTACATGGATTTCCAACACAAAGACTACATGCAATGACTCTGTACAATAACATCACCTATGCAAAAGGTTCCCAATTATCAAACCATAAGAGTATCTAAGCAAGCTATCTTCAATCTTCATAAACGCATCAATAAGCTTGTCCTAATCCTGTTAGAAGGTGGACTAGTATACTAAGGGTAACTTGTGGCTCTAAAAACATCCTTGCAAATGAAAACAATAATGAGCATTTAATGAAACCTAGTGAGTAAGTTATGTATTTCTACTTTATTATGCACTTGATAATACATGACTAAACAAGTCCATGTCTGAGGATATAATTCACTATGACTTGCCACTTGAAATTTTGCATCATAAAATTGTATTAGAATTTATAATTTCATCCAAAATTTCCACAAGTAAAAAGTAAACAAAAAGTTTATCAATCTACAATTAAATCATACTTAAAAAAGTTCATTCACATTCATATCATCATCACAATAGTATAACACAACATATATTACTTACATAATTTGCAATCAAATGATATGTGGAAACTTTCTTTTAGAAATTTTCAAGTGACTTATCCAATTTACAAATTTTAATTTAATCTTCTCCATTCTCCTTGTCTCTCCATCATGTTACTCCCTCTTTTTACTTTATCATGTTAATGACCATTTAAGACATATCAGTTTGAAATAATTGTTGGTCACTAGAAGAGTTCTTTAGGACTCCATATTAGGTTCAAGAATACATATTTACAAACAAGTTTAAAAATTCATATTAACATACATGTAACACAAGAAATAAATTTGGTACTTTTTGTAACATTCCAAATTTTTCTAAAACTTATTCTGGCAATAAAATGACTTTTTCAAAAATCCAAAAAAGTGAATTTCTAAGAAATTCAAAATTTATAGATCTAGGGCTATGAGAACCCTAGAAATAGTAGAAATCAGCTATCTAAAATTTTAGAAATCCTCTAAAAATTGAAAATTTGATCATGAATGTTCAAGGAGCGAAAATCGGTATTTTTGACATTTTGATTCCAAAAAACTTCAAAAAATTTGAAACAAGAATTATGGATATTATGATGATCCTAGTAAAAATTAAATTGTAGAAAATAAATGGATCTTACCCTTTTCCCATTAGGGAATTTGTATACACCTTGTTTAATTTTAACTTTTCTTATTGAGATATGCAACAGATTGTAAAGTAATAAAAGTAGTAACAAGAACAACAAGATATAAGTGCAAAAAAAGAAGTTGAAGACACAAATTTTTAAAGTGGTTTAACTTGAATTGAAACCGCAATTCAAGTCTACTCCACTTGATCTTTCTTAACTAAAAGACCTCTTCAATTAAAAACTAAACTATTAGGATTTACCAGGCTCCTGAAATGTCAATTTACATCAAATACACAAAAAATTACACAGGCTTCTTCCTAACCTATAAGAATTGAAACAGGCTCTTCTAAACCTATTCATATTTCTAAATCCTAAAAATCTTAAATAAAATGAAATAGAATAAAAAGGGATTAAAGAGTATAATACCAGTGTTTGAGATGAAAATCTAAAACAAACTAAGATGAAGTCAATTGATCTTTGATCCAAAACTCTTCAACAAATCTCAGAAGTTTGACTAGATAGAGAGAAAACATGTTATAGCTCTTTCTCGAATGATTTTGTACTTGAATATGTGAATGTTTTATGAAGAAAACTGTGAAAGATCATTTAAATAGAGAAGGTAGTTAGGCTTGAATAACTATTGTAACCATTTGTAACAAAATACTTGATTTTTAATTATTGCATTGATTGTAGCATCAATTATAAGTGGTTACAACTAATTAATCGATGTGGTAATCAAAGTTTGATCTATTGTTCATAGCTTTTGCATTGATTATTGCATCAAAGTAGCCATTTTTCCTAACGTTCATTAAAACAATCTATGTTTCACAAATTGATTGCGACTTTGATTTCAATATGAATTTTTCAAAAAATTTTCAATGCATCGATGTGCAAATCTATTCATGAAGCGAAAAATAGTTTTATAGTTTTCATAAAAAAAGGTTTAAAGATTATCTCATTGTTTAGTTAAAATATTTGAATCAAATATTTTTTGAACTTATTTACAAAAGATCCTATTGAAATAAAAATAAATCCCAAAATTAATCTTGGATTTCTTGAATCATTTTTCTTCGACCCTACAAAATCAAAAACACTAGAACATATGGCTAGATAAAATTATTTTTCAACATTAAAATTAAAGAAAATATATAGTTAGAGTAATCTAGGCTAACAATCTCCCACTTTTTGATGTTGACAAATAATTTTAGATGAAGTTCAAAGAAAGAAAAAATTGAGGAAAGAAATTATCAAGAAATCATCTAAAATAAAGCTTTTATTTTTTCTCCCCCTTTTGAAACATCAAAAAAAGAATAAAACATAGGAGGCAAAAAAGAAAAATTTAAAAGGCATTGCTCACCCCTAAATTTATGAACATATTTATAGTCAAATCAATTACAAAATCGATTTATGCATACAACATGATTATATAGAAACTTTGAAAATTTTCCTGTATTGGTGTCAAAATTGATTATAGTTTTAAATTTTTGGGTTATAAATCAATGTGATAATCGGTTTAAGTATACAAAAAGGAGTGTAAATCGATGCCGAATTTCATTTATTATCAAAAAAATTAGTTTTTATATATATGACTGAACTATCTAGACTTATACCTTAACCTTTGAATTCATATACCAACAAAACAAACTTAAGAAGCTCTGATGCTTAAGTTAGATTTTGCATTAAAAAGTTAAATACAACAAATCAACTAAGAATCAAATAAGAATCATAAACTAGTAAACAATCAAAAGTATTTAATTTTGTTCAATTTCTTCAGGATTTATTATTCCAATTTCTCTTCTAATGAATATAAATCTCTTTTCAACAAAAGGTTTAGTAAAAATATCTGCTAATTGAAATTCTATTTGAACAAAATCTATTGAAATATCTCCTTTTTGAACATCATCTCTCAAAAAGTGGTATCTAATCTGAAAGTGCTTAGTCCTAGAATGCATTACAGGATTTTTAGTTATATTTATGGCACTTGTGTTGTCACAAAGTATTGGAGTTTTCTCAAATTTTAATATATAGTCTGAAAGTTGTTATTTCATTTATAAAATCTAGGCACAACAACTTCCAACCGTGATATATTTTGCTTTAGTAGTAGATAAAGCAACATAGTTTTGCTTTTTACATGACCATGAAACTAATGAATGACTAATAAATTGACAAGCACCACTAGTGCTTTTCCTATCTATTTTACTTCCTGCATAATCTACATCAGAGTGTCCTAATAACCTACAACTATTTGACTTAGTATACCAAAGTGCTAAATTTTTAGTTCCAACCAGATATCTAAAAATTCTTTTAAGTGCTGATAGATGTGATTCCTTAGGATTAGTTTGATATCTTGCACATATACAAACACTAAGCATAGTGTTAGGTCTACTAGCAATTAAGCATAACAAACTACCTATCATGCCTCTAAATAAGGTAGGATCTACACTCTTACCATTTGGATCATTATCTAATTTTAGGGAAGGACTCAGGAGTTCCTATAGATTTGCATTTGTCAAATTGAAATTTCTTTAACAATTCAATAGTATATTTAGTTTGATATAAGAAAATACCTCTAGCTAACTATTTAATTTGAAGTCCAAGGAAAAAGGTCAACTCACTCATCATTGACATTTCAAACTTATTTTGCACCAATTTAGAAGACTTTTTACATAGATCTTCATTTGTTGAGCCAAACACAATATCATCCACATAAATTTATACAAGCAAAATATTTTTACCTTTTTCTAAGATGAATAATGTGGTATCTACATTTCCTCTTTTAAATCTTTTTTGAATTAAAAACTTACTAAGCCTATCATACCAAGCTCTAGGAGCCTGTTTTAAACCATATAGTGCTTTTTAAAATTTAAAGACATGGTCTGGATTTAGAGGGTCTTCAAATCCAGGGGGTTACTGTACATAAATTTCCTCTAAAATGTATCTATTCAAAAAAGTGCTCTTAACATCTATTTGGTAAAGCTTAAAGCTCCTAGTACATGCAAATGCTAACAACATCCTAATGGCTTCTAGCATAGCTACTAGAGCAAATGTCCCATCAAAGTCTATGCCTTCTTCTTGATCATAGCCTTTAGCAACTAGCCTAGCCTTATTTCTAATTATGATGCCATTTTCATATAATAAGAGTCTAAACTTGATTTCTTGTAAATTGGTTTAATTCCTCTTGCGTAGCCATAATCCAATTATCATCTTGTAGGGCCTCTTAGACATTTTTATGCTCAATCAATGAAACAAATGAAGAAAAATTGCAAAATTTTTTCAAATTACTATGTGTTACCCTTTTTGATGCATCTCCTATCATGAGTTCTCTGGGGTGATTTCCCACAAACTTCTAAGTTTTTGTTGGAAAGCAGGATGGAGTGCTGTCCATGATGGTTAAATCAGCATCCTCACTAAATTCTATAGCATGAATCTTTAAATTATCTTGTTGAGTTTTTGAAGTTAATGTTGAAGTCCACTATTGTTGCTAGTCTTCTTTTACATCTATCCTATGATCACTTAAGGAAAACTTAGCAAAAACTATATGCATAAATTCTTCAATCTTCAAGGTCCTTTTGTTGCAAACTCTATAGGCCTTGCTGGTTGAAGAATAACCATATTAGATTTGGGGTTAAATTTGTCTAAGTTATCTTTATCATTATTATGAATATAGTATTTGCAACCAAAGGCATGAAATTATGAAATATTAGCTTTTCTTCCAAAATATAACCCATAAGGTGTTTTATTTAAAATAGGTCCTAAAAGTACCCTATTCATTATATAGCATGCAGTGTTGACTGCATCTACCTAAAAAAACTTTGGAAGTGTGTTGTCATTTAGCATGGTTCTTGCCATTTCACCTAGGCACCTATTTTTCCTTTCAACAACACCATTTGGCTGGGGTGTCCTTGGTGCTGAAAAATTGTGTTTTATACCATGTTTCTCACAAAACTTAGTGAAATCTTTATTTTCAAACTCTTTTCTATGATTACTTTTAATGGAAATAATTGAATATCCTCTCTCATTTTGAATTATATTTGCAAGTCTATTGAAGGCTTGGAATGTATCACTTTTGTGTGACAAGAAGAGAGCCCAGGTAAATGTGGAAAAGTTATCCACAATTACAAACACATAAGTGTTACCTCTATAGCTTTTGATTTTGGATGGACCTATTAAATCCATATAAAGTTAGTCTAGGGGTTTTGATGTTGTAACAATATTTTTTTATTTGAAAGAAGATTCCTCCTATTTTCCTCTTTGACAAGCACTACAAATTTTGTCTTTGATGAAATGCAACTTATGCAAACCAGATACCAAATCTTTCTTGGATAATTTTCCAATCAAATCCATATTAATATGTCCTAATCTTCTATGTCGAATCCAGGTATCATCATTAAAGCTGGCTAAGCATGCAGAGTCCAATTTAAATTTAGAATTTAGATCAAATAGGTAGACATTATTGACTCTATGTCCCACAAGCTTAAGTTGATTATCAACACCATTTATAACTAAACATTTATTTGAATTAAAGATAGCCTTATTTCCTTTATCACAAAATTGACTTATACTTAATAAGTTGTGTTTTAAGCTATCTACATACAGAACATCATTAATACAACAATATGAAGACTTACCAATCTTACCTATCCCTTTGACTCTTCTTTTGAAGTTATCTCCAAAAGTTACCTTACCTCTATTCATAGGTATGAGACAAATAAATTCATCCTTATTTCCAGTCATATGTCTTGAATATCCATTATCCAGGAACCATAAATTTGTGCTTTGTCTCTTATGTCCTTGTAACACACAGTTCATACTAGCATTGGTGGTACCCATTGACTTTTGGGTGCATTAGTGTTGTAGACATAACAGGAATTTTTCTAGCAATTGTAGATTTAGGTAACCATACCAATCTTCCATTAGGTTTTAGTAGGTAAGTACCATTTGTAAAATAACAATTTTTAATGTGCTGTCCCTTGCGATTACAGTAAAAATAATTAATATTAGCAAAACTCCATCTTTTAAACTTTCTATACTTCTAATACGTAAATCATAGACCAGCTTTATTGTAAAAGCCTTTTTGGTTTTGCAAAACATATTCCAACTGGCTTGATATGTCTAGGTTTCTTGCATTCAAAGCAAGTAGGAATAGTGCTGACTAAACTTCCTTGCTCAGTTTTGCCATTACTTTTTCTTTGTGCTGTTGTTTTTCTCCTTTCCTTATTTTTCTTGTCTCTCAGGATTCTTTGCAATTTCTTGCTCAACAAAACAAACCCACATCTTTTTTGTTGATTGTGTCTGCATCAGTTTCTAACTCTCCTTCATCTGATTCAATAACTTTGAGTGCAAGGGTCTTTTTCTTTTTGTCATCTCTATTCTTCTTATATCTTCTTAATTCAAGATCATGTTCTTCAAGATTGCCAAGCAACTCTTGCACTATGAGAATGCCCATCTTCAATGATTTTTTGATTACAGTGACCTTTGGCTACTACTCTTCAATCAAGGATTTCAGAATTTTATGAACAAGATATGCATTCTTAAACTTTCTATTAAGCAGAGTTAAATGGTAAGTGATAGTAGTGAATCTTTGAATCAAATCTTTAATTGACTCACCCTCCTCCATTTTGAACATCTCATATTGTGACACAAGTACATGCACCTTTGAAGCCTTTACCTGTGAAGTGCCTATATGTGCAATTTCTAATATGTCCCAAATTTGCTTAGTAGTGGAACAGTTTGAGATTCTTTCATATTCATTTAGTGATGAAGAATTTGAAATTATCCATTTCACTTTGGCAACAAGAAAATGTTTCTTTCTTTCATTTTCTATCCAAAGTGACTTAGGCTTAAATTATACATCACTATTAATAATAGTCCTAGAGGGTTCATATCCTTCTTCTACTAGTTCCCACATATCCACATCTGTAGCCTCAATAAAGTCTCTCATCTTCTGTTTCCAATAGGTATAGTGTTCCCCATTGAAACCAGGAGGTTTGTGCATTGGTGGACACTTAGATAATAAGAAAAAGTTAGAATCTATATTTTCAAGAAAGATGCAGGTGTATCAAGAGGCAAAGCTCTGATACCAACTGGTGGTCCCTGTAAAAATTAAATTGCAAAAAATAAATAGATCTTACCCTTTTCGTGTTGGGGAATTTGTATACACTTTATTTAATTTTAACTCTTCTTATTGAGATATGTAGCAGATTGAAAAGTAATAAAAGTAGTAACAAGAACAATAAGATATAAGTGCAGAAAAAAAAGTTGAAGATACAAAATTTTAAAGTGGTTCAACTTGAATTGAAATCGCAATTCAAGTCTACTCCGCTTAATCTTTCTCAATTAAAAGACCTCTTCAATTAAAAACTAAACTATCAGGATTTACCAGGCTCCTGAAATGCTAGTTTACATCAAATACACAAGAAATTACATAGGTTTCTTGCTAACCTAGAAGAATTGAAATAGGCACTTCTAAACCTATTCAGATTTCTAAATCCTAGAAATCTCAAATAAAAAGAAATAGAATAAAAAGGGATTAAAGAATACAACACCAATGTTTGAGATGAAAATCTCAACTAAACTAAGATGAAGTCAATTGATCTTTGATAACTCTTGAATAAATCTCAGAAGTTTGATAAGGTAGAGAGAAAATGTGTTTTAGCTCTTTCTCAAATGATTTCCTTCTTGAATGTGTGAATACTCTATAAGGAAAACTATGAAAGATCATTTAAATAGAGAAGGCGGTCAAGCTTGAATAATTGCTATAACTATTTGTAACAGAATACCTAATTTTCAGTAATTACATCGATTGTCATATCAATTATGAGTGGTTACAACTAATTAATCGGTGTGGTAATCAAAGTTTGATCTATTGTTCACAGCTTTTGCATCGATCACTACATCAATGTAGCCATTTTTTCCTACCTTCAATAAAACAATCTATATTTCATAAATCAATTGTGATTTCAATTTCAATATGAATTTTTGAAAAATTCTTCAATGCATCAATGTGCAAATTGATTCATAAAGTGAAAAATAGTTTTTCAATTTTCTTCAAAAAGGTTTAAAGATTACCTCATTGTTTAGTTAAAATATTTGGATCAAATATCATTTGAACTTATTTACAAAAGAT
>JANHAO010020948.1:0-12671 GCA_026873985.1 Saraca asoca | reverse complement strand
ATTATAATTACCTAAAAATATATTTTTGTTTACAAAATCAAAATAGAATTTATATAAAAAAAATCATATAAACATATCCTTTTATATCATTTTACATTTACTAACTAGCTTAATAGCTAATTTACCAAACATTTCTAATTTAATAAGCTAGCGTAATAGCTTTCAGCTTCAGCTAAAATTTAGCTTTTCAAGTTTCAGCTAACTTATAAGCTTTCAGCTAGCTTATCAACTATTTTTGCCAAACACACCCTAAATTCATAAACTCTTTTATGTAATCATTCTTAAATTATTTTAATTTATTAAAATAACTTTCGGAGTGAGGAACCATTCCTCTACTTATTATCTTCTCTAGAGTTAATATAAATGTTTTACAACATTTAAATATCAATAACGGAAATTTCCTTCTATTTAATATTTGCAATCTCATTAGAATTATTAAATCATTGATTAATTAATATTTTTAATCACATTAGAACACTTAATTAATTATTTCAAAATTTCAAGATATTCAGTAATTTAACTCTTAAATTTACAATATTTTGCATTCTAACTTTTCATTTGAATTTGGATGTTATATGTGAAAATTAGACCATCTTTAATGGGCCTGTAAGCAACACGAGCACGATGAAAACCCGACTCAAGAAGCACCTAGGTCGTTATGCCTTCAGCTCGCAATGTGAAGTGACCTCCTCAGCCCGAGCTCGTTCCTAATAGAATCTGAGTTCATTCTTGATAGAATCAACTCGACCTCGCCATCCCGAAGACGGGTACTTCCTAAACTAAAGGACCTGGTTCACGAGGTGCGACCAGTGACCTGAGAGCTTGCTAGGCATGATTCTGCCAGTAGACACACGAGGCCCACCTATAGGAGGCAATCTGCAATAGCCAAATTTTAGGATTTAGCCTGTCTATTCGAGTCTTGTATATTAAATACTGATATAATAGATTTACTACACGTAAATTTATAATTGTGACCTTCCCTCTTCTATAAATACAGGAAGAAGATGAACTAAGAAGAGGGGGAGGATGCCCGTATACTGAAACTCTATAGAAATATTTTTCGATCAATACACTACCATGGACGTAGGGTCTGGTTCTGTCCGAATTTAGCTAAACTAGGTTAAAATCCTGTGTTTTCTTGCTACTCTTCCCTCCTTTTTTGTGTGTTCTGCTAATTTTCTGTATTTGAACCAATTAACAACTTAAGATCCTAAATGAATTCCCCGTTGGCTGAAGTTGGGATCAAAACCAAAATCCGACATCAATATTTTGGCACCGTCTATGGGGGTCTCACCTATTCTGATTCATTTCTTATTGCAATGGCTAAAGGAAGAGCTGTCAGAGCTTCAAATGCATAGTTCAACCCTCCATAAGGGCATGTTTTAATGATGGACTCCTCTATCACTCCCGCCATAGGAGCAACCACTGGCATCCTTCCAGCCAGCTCTGTCGGACCAATTCTCGCTGCCAACAGCACCGATGGAGTACAAGCCAGGCTCCGACTTCAGGAGAAACTTGAAAACATGGTGGGAGAATTAGCTAAAATGATTGCGATCTTAGTGCAATTGCAAGCTCAGGGTGCACAAGAACAGGCTGAGATTGTCATGCCCGGGGGTGAATGTCTCGATGAAATTGACCAAGAATGGACTCTGAATCACCATTTGCATGGCCAGCGAAGTGAACCGAGTCACCAAGTCCCTAACTAACGATTGGGGGGCTTGGATGTCTTGGTAGAAGACCTCCTTCAAAGAGTAAAACATTTGGAGGAGCACCCTCGAATTTGAAATGACCAAGCTTACCTTGAGGATCGAACTCCTTTCTCTAGGGAAATCGAAGAGGAATCCTTCCTGCATAAACTCAAAATTCTAGCTATTCCGCTATATGATGGAGATAGTGACCCACATAACCATCTGGACTTGTTCAACATCCAGATGGATCTCCAAATTTCCAACTCCTTAATCAAGTGTCGTGTCTTCCCCGCTACGTTAGGTGAAATTCCTCGAATGTGGTTTAGAAGCCTCCCAGCTTGCAGTATTAGCAATTGGGAGGAATGCCAGGAAAAGTTCATTAACCAGTACAAGGCACTAAAGAGGCAACTCACGCCTCCATGCCATCTCACTCTAGTTTTCCAAAGTAAGCACGAAATGTTGAAAGACTATATTGCTCGCTTCAGACACGAGGCCAACAACGTAGAAAAGCCTTTGGATGAGGCCATCCTGACTTTCGTTTCAGCAGGACTTCACAGAGATGGAAAGCTATTCAAAAGTCTATACAAGTCCCCAGTTAGCAGCTTGGGTGAATTTTACAAGTGAGCCATAAAGCAGATTAGATGGGAAAAGACTTTCAGTCTGCAGAAGCCTGAGGTGGGCAACTTGGCTCAGAATAAGAATAGGAGTAACCGCGGAGACGAGAAAGACAGCCCCAACCCTCAGCTGGCTAAGAAGAACAAGGATGAGTGACCCCTATTTCTAAGTCACCACAGCACCTATAGTATCCTATCAAATGCCCAGGACAAGATTTTCGTGATGGAAAGGGACAAAAAGGATTTTGGAAAACCTCCACCCTTGAAGACTCCTAGTAAGTCCAGGCCCAATCGGGGGAAATTTTATGCATACCACAACGAATTCAGGCACATCACCTCGGAATGCTAGGTGCTAAGAGACACTATTGAAGATCTTATTAAGAGAGGTCATCTACAAGACTACATGGTGCAACCTTCCAAGCAGGGGCTTGGACCATCTCGTCAGAACCCTGAGCAAGAGTAGTCCTCCACAATTAGGACTATTTATTAAATTTTTGTAATTTGTATAAACATTTTGAATATCTTTACTGATTTTGAAATTTCTTCAAACAGGTAACTCGCCTAAATGGCACTCTTTATTTAGGCACAAGATCAGCCAACTCTTTATTTGGGCATAAGATCACCTTCACTACAAGATCGGTCACCTCTTTATTTGGGCACAAGATCACCCCGATCACAAGATTAGTCACCTCTTTATTTGGACACAAGATCGCCCCGACCATAAGATTGGTCACCTCTTTATTTGGGCACAAGATCACCCTGGCCACGAGATTAGCCAACTCTTATTTCACAGCTTTCATGTGAACTTATCTTATTTCACAGCTTTCATGCGAATTCATTTAATTGGCTACGAGATCGGCCCATGGCCATGAGATCAGCCTGAGCACAAGATCACTCACACTCTTTAATTTCACAGCTTTCATGCAAATTCATTTATTTAATTGGCCACGAGATCGGCCTGAATAGAAGAGCATTCACACTCTTTAATTTCGCAACTTTCATGCGAATTCATCTATTTAATTGGCCATGAGATCGATTTGTGTACAAGATCGCACACGTTATTATTTCATAGTTCTTATGTGAACTAATTTGTTTAATTGGCCATGAGATTAGCCCAAGTATGAGATCACTTTAATTCACAGCTCACTTGCGACCAAGTGTTCACAGTGCACATAGATTGTTTAAACAATGTTTATACGAGAAACAAGAACAACATATAGAGATTGCAAAGGGAAACTTTATTCATTAAAAGGCCTCAACAAGGCAATACTACATCAGAAAGCTCTAGATACAAATCAACCAAAATACAAGGGGAAAAGCTATAACTAAGAAAAAGGGCTAGCTACACCCTAGCTGATTGAGCCCGTGAGCTACCAAGGTCCTCAAATTTTTTCTTCCAATGCTCCCCTGACTGCAGCACAACTGCTCCTTATTTTTCCAACCTCTAGCTCCTTGTTTGATTCGTGAAGGAAGCAAATCAGGAAGTGCCAGAAACTTAGCCAGCCGAACAATTGCCTCACGGTAGCACCGAGAGGACGTAATCTGAGATCTATATGAGATCTCCCCATGTTATTGGAGAAGCCAAATCTCCTGAGTTCTCTATGCAGTAGACCATACACACCCCCAATGGAGAGCCAGAATGCTGGAAATAACGGTGGTTCATCCTAAATCTTCATGTGCAAAGGCAAGAAGGATCTCCCCCTCCTTTAAATAGAGGCAAGTTCAGCTCCACCAAAGAGTCCAAATTCATCCCCCCTAACCACCTTCGTTTATTACCTTGGAAAAGGTTGAGGTTAACCCACCAGCAATCATCAGACACTTGCTATAGGAGGCACAGTCTAGAGTAGATGAAATGACAGTTTCAGAAAAGACTTTGATCGAACGGATGCCAAAAAGTCTCAACTCCCAGCCTACAAAGCTAGCTGAGAGTTAGGGGGCTTATGTTATATGTGAAAATCGGACCATCTTTAATAGGCCTGTGAGTAACACGAGCATGGTGAAGACCCGACTCGAGAAGCACCCAGGTCACTATGCCTTCAGCTCACAATGTGGAGCGACCTCTTCAGCTCGAGCTCATTCCTGATAGAATCCGAGCGACGAGCTCGTTCCTGATAAAATCAACTCGACCTCGCCATCCCAAAGACGGGCACTTCCCAGACTGAAGGACCTGGCTCACGAGGCGCAACCAATGACTTGAGAGCTCGTTGGGCATGATTCTACCAGCAGACACATGGGGCCCACCTGTAGGAGGCAATATGCAGTAGTCGAATTTCAGGATTTAGCCTATCTATTCAAGTCTTGTACATTAAATAGTGATGTAATAGATTTACTACACATAAATTTACAATTGTAACGTCCCCTCTTCTATAAATACAGGAAGAAGATGAACTAAGGAGAGGGGGGAGGATGCCCGTATACTGAAACTCTGTAGAAATATTTGTTGATCAATACACTACCGTGGATATAAGGTCCGGTTCTATCCGGATTTGACCGAACCATATTAAAATCTTGTGTTTTCCTACTGCTCTTCCCTTCTTTTTGTGTGTTCTACTGATTTTCTGTATTTGAATCGATTAATAGCTTGAGATCCCAAAAGAATCCTCCGTTGGCTGGAGTTTGGATTAAAACCAAAATCTGACGTCAACATTGGATAAAAAAGATTCTATTGTATGACCTATTAGGTTTCTATGCATGTTGATAGTGAATTTATTTATAAACTTCTATAAGTTCAATTGAATTAAAACTCTTTTAATTCAAGCATAATTTCTCTAAATTGTTCAAACAAATTTATAGATCATAATAAATTTTTAACAAAGCATCTTGATCATCCAAATGTCAGGAATATTTAATTCAAACACAATTTCTCTAAACCGTTCAAATAAATTCATAGATCATGATTGGCTTCTAACAAAGCATCATAACCACCCAAACATTAGGAATAGATTTATGAAAAATCAAAACCTTTTATGATAAGGTGTTAGTATGTAATTCAATCCCTCATATCTTGATATTCAAATTAAACTTAGGTTATGATTCAAGTGTCAACCCTAATTTAAATGTCCAATCATAGGTGTATTTTTGATTATTTGTTATCTCACAAGCTTTCATACATAGAATATACACATATGCTTGTCTAGATATTAACATATCAAATAATGTGTGAGATCACTGCATTCTTTTAGAAGAATATAACATAATATATACTAGTTTACTAATGAATAATTAATATTATATTTTCTCAATTATTCAATAACTAGGGATATTTAGAAACACAATTATATGTACAAATAATCTTATAATTACAATGTCAATTATAATTTATTATATACAATTATATTTCAAAGAAGTTATCTAATATAGTATACATATTTTATATATATATATATATATATATATATAAAGTAAACTGATGAAGAAACTAAAATATCATATTTATTAAATATGCAAAAAGACATATAGTATCCATGATATAATAACTGATTGTACCTAAGACATATATACCAACACGTACAGCCAAGCTCCAATGCCTTGAGGTCATTAGAACAACTTTCCTCTGTTTCACAAAGGCACTTTATCATGGAATTATTACTTATAGATGTACAAGAGATTGAAGACAGACAAGTTATCTGGTTTGACTGTCCATGAATCCCTCGGGATGCTCTCCTTGACTCCTTCACTACTATTTGGTTGATCACAGATTCCAGTATACAATTCTGCTGTTGAATGACTTACATCAGCATCCCTTGTACAGTGCCCTCTATCAAGATTCAATTCAGATGTCGGAAGTTTTATCTTCCTTCCATTAAATGATTTTTTGTTCATTAGTGTAGATGATTCATCAATTAATGTGAGAGTCTTCAAAGTGCTATCAAATGATTGTTCAAATTCCTTGTCAGACCTTGTAGCCTATCTCCAAAAACCTGTGGCCAAATAAGAATTCAGAAGAACAAGCGTGTAGAAACTACTTCAAACCACAGGCAATGGATGTAAAAAATGATAGATAAATGATAACTTACATTGGTTAGAGACTCTCTGACAGCCAGCGTGCACATGTGTAAGGTAGGAAAAATAATGCTTAGGACCCAAATCAATATCTATTAAAATAATCAACAAGTGTCAATGAGACATAAAACCTTTGAGGTTCACCTTCCAATGTGCTAATAATTATCCATCCATACAATATTCGGTAATTCCCATATGTTAGCTAGGTTAATTATTTCAATAATAGTATTATATTTTCCTAAAAATCATGACATGACATAGATTAATTAACACATTAAGACACATCAGGGAATACCCTTTAAATGGACATACCATGGTCAGTGAGTGTATAGGCCACAAAGAACTGAGTCAAAAATTATATTTCAAGTTAGTCTAACAAATGGAGACAAGAGAAGTACCAATGAAAGATGATCTGGAGAAATCCTTTCAGTTGCTACATCTATATAACACCTAAAACATAAAAGAACCATGCACAAAATCAATCAATAATTGTAGATACATTAGATGAGAACCGATTGGAGCTTTGCCCAAAGCAAGCTTCAGAACTATGTGAGAGCAGATCTTCATGAAACAAAGAGTGAAGCACTCACAAAGCTAAAATCCACCCCCAAAGGACAAATTGCCTACCAAATACTCTTCCACTGGGAGTCTGATCTATACTTTGCCATTTTCCCTATTTTTTTTTCCATGACATTGATATATTTAGTGTAGTGAGTCTACTAACACATTGGTTCTACATCTCGAGTACTTAACTTCATCTTTAAATATCTCAATAACTTCCATGTGTTAAAACTTTACAGCCCTAGCAGAGCCTGAAATTGGGTTTATTTGTTTTCTTTCTTTTATATATACAATACTTATTTAATTTTTAATGGTTAAAGACACGTTTTTGTTAAAGTAGTGCAGTTCCTTGAGTTGCAACATTGCAATAGAATGAAGGTGATAGAGGACAACGATAGCTAACAGCGGCCACCCACCAACAGTGGGACCCTCTCAGGATCTTACAAAATACAAACAAAGGCAATTGAACATGATATCCAATTCAAATTCCAATTTCCTCCAAAAACTTCATTCTGTGAATAGGAACTCCCCTAAAACCTCATCTTCTAACTTTCAATTTCAACCAAAAGCAAAATCTATCAATAAATCATTATAACACTAAATTATATATAAAAAAAAAAAAACAACTTCCAAATTGAATATGTACACCCTAACATTCAAGCCCAACTCGAAACCTAAACCACGCAACTCTTTGCAATTGAATATGTAGACTCTAATATGAAAGAGATATAGTCCAAACCTTCCAACTGCCTTCAATCTGTTTTGGACGAGGCACCGACCAGGGCACACCACCGTGGAATTTGAAGATAGTGTTGAAATGGAAGCAGAGAATGGATTGGAAATGAAAAGATGTGATTGGTGAAATGCGAGAGATTGTAGAAAATGGTGAAGGAGATTGAGAAGGAGAAATGCAGCTTCTCTGCTTCACAAAGGGCATTCTGATCTGTTGAAGGAAGACCAAACAAATACAAAAGGAACAGACCTTAACTTACGTCAATCACCTTCTATATTTCACAAATGTAGCTTCTCTCCTATGTCCAACGTAAGGTAACCTTCGGGCAGCAAACTTAGGCAGCCAAGGTGTCGCAAGCTGGTCTTTTAAACGAGTTTGAAAGACAAAAATGCTCAATTTGGGATGAAATTTGATGTAAAAATTAAGCATAAAGAGGAGGTTTTATGGTGTGAATTTGGGTGCAAATACACTTTTGTATTATTCTTTTGTATTTCTATTGTTTTAGGGATATTTATATCTTTTTAGCATAGATTATGTATTCAATGCAAGCGATTCTTGCATTTTTATTTATGTATCTACATAAGATGGTACATTAGAACCCTTCCAACTTAGAAAAAAAGGCCCTTATATTAACTTAGAAAAAGTATATCTACTTGTTTCATTATAACTTTGGCTTAGAATGCTATTTAAGGGATAAGCCCCGTGACTCAGGTGGGCACTATAACATGGATTAGGGATTAGAGTATGGTGAGTCAAAAACTCCACTTATACACTCAAAATTATATAATAAGACATATATTAATAAAACAGAGTTGTCTCTCTCCTTATTTTAAAAAAAGTCCATTTTCGATATACATTAGAAGCTATTTATATAATGTGTTCTTTGAGAAGACTTAGTTTGTGTGGATGCTTCAATTATACGCTCATATTTGCCTACAAGCATACTAGGCATAGGATTTCATTGTATGGGCATTTGAAATCTATTTTGTCACATTATTTATCTAAGAGCAGCCTAAGTTCATTGGAAGATTGTCATATTAGCTAAGAGTAGGCATCATACGCGGCATGGTACTACTAGAAGAGCTATCAACCCATAATAGTTAGTATCAGAGCTCAATTGGTGCTACAAAGTAGATTGGTGGGTTACAACTGGTGTAGATTCAGCTTCTCAAAAGCATATGAGGGTTGTGAGCAAAGCGAATACTTATTGAAATAGGGGAAAGATGCTACAAAGGACATGATCAAGAGAGGTAGTAAGAGGTTGGAGCGACTCAAGGGCTAGTGTGTAAGATATTGCATTTGAGAGAACGTTCATGGTACATCAGGTGCAAGAGTGTATAAAAGTTAATGGGTTTGCTTTATAGAATGAAACATTAATTATGCACTTATTCATAATAGCATTCTAAAGAATGCAAAGGCATCCAAAAGGGTGAGAGATTTTATAGCCTATCTAGCAGGAGGAAGCCCCAGGAGAAGCCCTGATCTTGCAAAGAAAAGTTGACCATGTCCATGAAGGGCATATGAGCTATTACCCCCTACTTGGATGGAGGAAAGAAAATAAGAAGAAGAAAAATGAGAGGAAGAAAATAAGAAGAAAAGAATTTAGAGTTTTGTTGTTTGATTGGATAGAAAATAAGAAGAAAGAAAAAGGGAAGAAAAACATTATCCTTTAGAAGACAACTCCACCATTACTGATAAAACCAAGTTTTTTCCTTCACCATCTTCTTTTTCTTCAAAATCCCCTAACAACTCTTGCAGAAGAACTAATTCTCATCCCCTTTTGTCCAAAGCTCAATCCACCATTTCCATTTGTGCATTTCTTCTCTTCGTCACTCTCCTCCTCTTCCCCTCTCCACTTTTGAACCCGCCATTAACACATCTTCAGTTCTTCCACAAACCTCTCATCATAGATTTCTTTTACAAAACATTCCATAATTCACATTCCAAGCAATTCAAATTCAATCCCTAAAACAAGGTTGCCAAAATTGTGGAGAACCAAACCTTATAACACTAATAAAAATGAAAACTTTCCATCAACTGCTCTACAATGAATGGGTACTCTGTATCGAAAAGGAACTAGAACAATGGCAAATCATGTTATGGGTCACGTAGACAAAGAAACCACTAATGATGAATTTCGTTTGTTTCTTAGAGTTATTCACGACAGCAAAGAAACCACCAATGATGAATTTTGCTCTGCTTAAATATGGTCTCTCTGTTGTAGCAAATGGTTTTTCAAGTTTTCCACTTGTTTTCTACGCAAGGATGGGCAGAAAATTGTTCCTGTGGATCCCATAGCAATTTTTTTCTCCCTTTTTTCTTTCCTATGCCAAGCACAGGCAAATAGTGTTTTCTTGCAATTATTTTTTTTTTTACAACAATTTTCTTTCCTCCCAATTTCCACCCAAACAAACAAAGGATTAGCAAAGCCATGGTCGTGCTAGAAAGCATGGCTATAATAGACAATTGACACATCCTACAGAATGACACATCTAAAGAAATTTGTTAAGCGAACAAATCTATTATATAGATGAGTCTAAAATCATGTCAGAGGATATTCTATGAGGGATCAATTGTGCATAATAATCATGTGGATGAAAGGAACGAGTTGCAATGTTTATCCATAAGATTTGAGATAAAATTCTAGAGGAACTAGCACATTATATCACATAACAAGTGGCAATGATACTCGATGTAGTGAGCTAAAGTTACATAGTCACATGTCAAAGTAGTGACAAATACTCGAGGGGTAGCAGGCTAGCATTACATGGTCACAAGACAAACTTATTTTTGTAATGACCATGGGATTCATAGTTACTAGTGAGCAAGCAAAATGAAGCTCAAACTAGAGTGGAGGATACTCTATGCTCAACCTCCATCAAGCCGTTGATATAAAGGAGCCATCAAAAGGATGCACTCAAGGAAGGATTCATCTAGAGGATGTGCTTGAACTAGGCTACAAGAGCCTAGACATTGAAGGATGCCACTTGAAAAGTGTCAAGAGATAGCATTGATCGGTGAATAAGTGGCTAAGAAGGTCAAATACTAATGAATGGCTATAAATGTAATGGGAGACAAGTAAGTATCAACTTTAAAAAGATAGCACTTAAGTGTGCAAACCTATAAGGGGTTGTGAGAACTAAGATGTTAAATAGCATCAACTTTGAAAAGATTGTAATGGTTAAGATACTATGAAGGTGTCAATTCATTAGGATTAAGAAGATCCAATCGAGTGTGAAAGTGGCATAGCGCAGTAAAGTGGATCGATTAATCCCAATGCAAACAAACTTATGTAAACAAGAGATAGGACTTGCATGCAAGCCATGTCTTGTTAATAAGAAATGGGACTTACATAAAAGCAAGGCATAAGACTTTCTTCTCTCACATTGGTGGAATTGGACATTGGATGTGCAACTAGCTATTTGTCAGTAGGCAATCCAAAATACCAAGTAAGCACACACTTAAGCAACAGAGGTAGTAAGTTATGAACCGTGTGGGGGACAATGTGTTTCAAGCTATAAAGGTAGTGAGATAAGCACAAGTTGCAAAGGTAACAACCCAAGTGCTGCAAAGGCAATGGGACAGAAGAAGTTATAGAGGCGACAAACTAGAAAGCTATAAAGATAGTGGTATGTGAGTATGTGTTAGAACATCAAAGTAAAATTTATAGGTGGAGATCACAAAGTCTAAAGAGGCGACAAAGCCTAAGACATCAAAGTTATGGAGGCAACTACCCAAGGTTATGGGGGAAACAAATGCTCAGTGGTATGAGTTCAAGGAACCAAAGTCAAAAGGAATTCAAGGAAGGAGCTGAAAAGCGATAGATTGTTGACTATCCTAAAAGCTATGTTAGGATAAGGCTGATATTCATCAAAGCTTCTCGAATAATGTTAGCTCAAAAAGACATGCATGGAATAGTCGAAGGAAAAGCTCAAGTGAAGTAAGGTAAAAACCACATGAAGATTTAAGAGGTTGACCTCAATAGAAGAAAACCTTCATAAAAACTATGCTAGACTAAGTCACCAATGAGGGCATTAACATTTGAAATGGGAGAAAATGTCACAAGCTGGTCTTGTGAACTAATTCAATAAGCAAACATATTTGTTTTGAGATGAAGTTTAAAGTAAAAATCAAGCATAAAGAAGAGGCATTGTTGTGCAATTTGGTTTTATGTGTTTTTTCTCATAATTTTCTTATTTTGAGGGGTGTTTGTGTCTTTTTAGAATAGATCATGTGTTCAGTATGAGTAGAAAAGCACATAGTTGTGATCCTTGCATTTTTATCTTCATGTCCATATGAAATGCTACATTAGAACCCTTCTAAGCTAGGAGAAAAGTTCTTAGGTCAACTTGGGAAAAATATGTCTACTTGTACCATTAGAGCTTTGGCTTAAAATGCTCTTTAGAACCATGTCTAGTAACCCGGTTGAGCATTCTGGCATGGGCTAGGGATTAAAGTGTAATAACTTAGATCCTTACACACTCAAAACTATATAATGAGATATATATATATATATCAATAAAATGGAGTTGTCTATCTCCTTATTTAAAAAAAAAAAGTTCCTTTTTTATGTACACTAAAGGTTACTTATATGATGCATTCTTTAAGACTTAATATGCATAAATACTTTAACTATATGCTCATATTTGCCCATGAACATGTTATGCATAAGAATTCATTGTATGGGTGATCAAAATCTATTTTGCCACATGTTGATGGTGGATTTTGGTTTTGACCCAAACTCTAGCCAACGGAGGATTCTTTTGGGATCTCAAGCTATTAGCTAGTTAATGAGCGGCTGTCGACACCGATCAAATCAAAAATTTATAAAATCGAGTTATCCAACTACTTGTAGTATATGGCAACACCGGGTCGAACCCAAAGATCATTTGTGGATGATATTAATCAAATTAGGAGCTGAAAATAAAGGGGGGTTGGCAGAAACTAATCTAACAACTACACTAACAGAAACTACAAAACAGAACAATAAATAAACCAACCAGCCAAGGGAATTAACTAGCTTGAGATTAATGCTTCCTTAATCACTAAATATTCATTCAATTATTGTTAATC